>APFE031549270.1:11491-97003 GCA_000404065.3 Pinus taeda
TATAGAGAGAGAGAGAGAGAGAGAGAGAGAGAGAGTAGTCTCTACCATAATTTATATCTAGAGTCATCCTATAATAGTCAAACAATCTAGCCTTCTAATAAAAGATATGTCATAAGTAGCCTCAGGCATTCACAATCAAAGTAACAAGGTATCAAATGATCTGGGTAGTGAAAGGTGTGAGATCCCTATGATGTTTCTTATATCTTGTATAAGGTTTCTAGCTAGTGAAAGGTGTGAGATCCCTTCGATGTTTCTTAAAACTTGTATAAAGTTTCTTAATGAGCTCCACATAATATCAATTCCAATACTTACGTTTCCTAGTTCTAGCCTGGGGTTTGTTCTATCATCATCCAATTATGCTTAATTTACATTACCTTCAAGTGAAAATCCATGTGATCTCAATATGTTGCATTTAGAGATGATTTTTTTGTTGTTGTTGTTGTATTTATAATACAAAAAAGTTATGAGATACAAAAGCAAGGTTTAGAAACTAACCTATAACCAGTGAAACATAATGTTAGCACTCCTAAAATTCCTAAGCTCTCTCCTCAAATTGCTCGATGAAAGGGGAAAATATGTTGCATGGTTTGTTGGATAACAATATAAGGTTAGGGGTTGAGTGCAAATTCTTAACACTGTGTATGTCTTCCTAAAAACACTAACTTGACATAGAGTTTGTATATTGCATAGTGGTTTGAAGAATGCTAATGTTATAAGCTCAAAAGTGCATACATGTTTTAAAAATACATATGTGCTTCTAAGAATGTGAGTACATTCATGAGTATGCATTTTCTTGCACATCTTATTGTCGCTTTTTGTACTATTAACTTCATGCAAATGCTTAAAAATAACTTGTTCAAATCAACATGCTTAAAAAAGTAACATAAATTTAAAATGATGAAAATTTACAATATCATTACAATTACAAATATAACATCTCCCAATAAAAAAACCATGTAATTGAATAGAGCATAATATTACCTAAAACGTAAATCTAACCAGCATAACCATAATAATATTGCAATAATAAACCATCTCAATGTTTCTATAAGGTTTTATATTTTTTGTAAGTAGAAAAAATAAAAAAATAATTGTTAAATTTTTTGATATATAAAAAAAGTTTTTGACCCAAAAAAATATAAAAATCAATTAAATAACTAGAAAAGTATATATCAAACAATGAATTTTGCAAAGTAACAAGTGAAGACGTAAAAATCAAAGTAGAAAGGATAAATTCAAATGAAAAATGCTTTCCCAAAAATGCTTTCCCAATGAAAGAAACGTTTGGAGCAGGTCGATGTATAGTTTTACAAATAAACTATGACGTATTTAAAAAGTCTCCGCCGAAAGTAAGATGCTGTAATTCCGAGCCAACACTAATTCCGAGAGAAGAGAACACATCAGGGGAGGTAAAAACTCAAAAGACATGGATTGAAATAATAAGGTATCATTAAAAATAAATCTCCACGCTACTTTAACCCAGTCAAAATAGAATGATATAACTACTTTATTTTTTATGATATAACTACTTTATTTTTTATTTATATTTGGTTTTTGTTAATATCGTAATTAAAAATATAAATTATATTTATAATATGTTTATTGGAACAAGATTTTTATGATTTTAATTTAATTATTAATAATTATTGAGTGGACGATAGAAATTTAATTTCTATAGAATATTAAAAAAAAAATTAATTAATGAATTTAATTAAATGGAAAATGACATATTACTTAAAAATAAATTTCCAAGCTTTGACTTTATATTTTTTTTGTTAATAATCTAATTAAAATATATATTTATGTCTAATTTTGGAATAAAGATTTTATAAATTTTAATTTAATTATTAAATAATTATTAGGTGGATGGTAGAAATTTAACCTCTATAGAATATTCTAAAATATTTTTTGTTGATGATGATGATGATGATGATGATGGTTAACGTCCACTGGGACCAAACTTTGGTCTATTGGACCTAAAGAAACAAATTATTTAGTTTGATTTAAGATTTTATTCCTATGCTCAAAGAGCTTGGAGAGAAGCCTTCGGAGCTCACTATAATTTTGACATCGTAAAAGGCTAGGAAGGTCAGTATTGCGACAAAGATTATGAAACTAAGGGTAACATAACTTGGTAACCTCACATGAAAATGTAGGGAGCTAGAATTATTTTTACACAAATTACCCACAAGTAATTATCCAAATCATTATTCCACATTCGTCATTAACATTAAATAGAATGTTCATTAGTACATAAAGTAACTTTCAATAGAAGAGAGTAAGTTGCATAACCATTAACAACCACTGTTACCCGGATGCGGGTGCATTAATGCACTATTTATGATGGCTCTGCGTCATGGCGGCAGCTGGTACAGCAGGTAGCAGGACATCACACCTACCCATGCCCTCCCGCGGATGGAAATGGTTTATGTTAAGTCCCAGCAGATCATTTCTTATGTGGAATTGAATGCGCAGTGGGTTCGAGACATTTCACCTAATATTCCTTTAATCGCTGCCTCGATTCTCTCTGTTAATATCTACCCCTGGCCTCCCCCCATGCGACTAACTCCGGTTTTGCATCCCTGCAATGCTACGAAGGTGGCGCTGAATGTCTGGTTCTTCAAGCGTTACAGGGACCCTCACACCGGCATCTGCTTTGCTTCATCCTGCTCTTCATCCCCTCCCAGCTGCTTTGTTACTTTGCCCATGGTGCGTTGTCATGGTGGTTGTCGCCGAGGTGGCGGTCGTGGAGGCCATGGGCGCTCTCAGCCTGCTCCTCCGCCTGTCATTCCTTTGTCTTTGGCTTCCCCTACATCAGAAACTAGCAGGCCACTCTTGCACAACTCTTTTCAAACTACTCATTTCACATTTCACAGTCGCCTCAATCAACCTGTTCTCTCGGCCAACATTATGGTAATCTTCTCAGAGGAAGAAGCTCGACCCACTGTTGCTGTGAACACCTCTTCAACACAGTCTCAGGGAGGAAGCACACAGCAGGGGGAGGATGTTGGCTTCGGGTTCAACTGTGGCGATTTGCAGGCTGGAGGAAATTCCAGCGACATCTCCAAGCTTCCAAATGGCAATCAACAGGATGTCCCGGCCTCTACTCACCCGGTGGGTGGTTCTGATAGCATTCGACAGTTGGCAACTCCTCCAGACGACAATGACTCAGCTCTTAAGGATAATGTGGACGACACATGGATGGGCTATCCTTGCCCCATGGAGGAGGAAATTCTGGAACACGATGCTGCTATTTGAAGACTCCTCGGCTATGTCTACTTCCTTGCTCCTCTCTCTACTCTTCAGTCTATTTTGTTATGCCTATATGGCTTCTGTCAACGTCTTTCTGCATCAGACATGTAGTTCGGTTTAGTTTCAAGTTTTTGGCTCTGTAATTTTGCTCATGAATATCTGGGAAGTTCAGATAGTATGGTCATAGCTTATCATCTGTCCTTTTCTGGGGTCTATCACTTTGGCCTGTTCTCTCTATATAGCCCTGGGCTTTTGTATCTGGTTAATCCCAATCTTGGCATAGTTTGTTTGTCTTACTGGACAGTCTTGGACCTCCTCTGAGGTCTCGATCGCATTGTAACTGTATTTTTACTTTTATTAATAGAATTAGTCTTTACTTAGAAAATAAAAACCATTAACAACCACTGTTGTAGTACTGTTGTGGTATATTAACATAAATTGTCTTATGAACTTGTTGATGCCTCAAAAATCGTTGCATCAACATCGGGGAAAACCACCCGGTCCGGGCCTTAAAGGTAGCTCCTTTTATGTTTGGTGTGGTGGCTCCGACTAGATATAATGGGACTAGTTTCCCAATGATTTATGAATGGGATGGATAAATATCTAATTTACTTATATCTAATGGCAAATGATGAAATACTTATTCTAAAATGCAATACTAATCTATCCCAGGAAATTTCTGTTTTAGTGCAACTCTTTATGGTTCTCATTGAAAAATAAACATGTAGATGACTTTACTTTTAAACAAGAATATTCATTCATATGATAATTACTTTGTTTAAATAGTTGAACAAAGTAATAATTAAAACATTATTGCAGTAATTTTATATATCATTGACGCATATATAGATGAAAGATAACAATTCTTGAACATTCAATAGTGATAAGTAAAAGAGATTGTTGTAAGAACTTTATGCATATATCAACAATAGCAAAAATGAATAAATGCTAGTTCACATAAAAGAATGAAACAAAACATAGATAATAGTACCATATGTGTTTGAATCCTCCCAACATGAATTTGCATTTGGATCTCGCTTTCTAACTTAGAAATACTTTTATAGGAAGCAGTAGTGCATATTAGACAAAAGTACTCTTCATTAAAAGCTTGGAATGCAAGTCTAGTTTCATAAAAAAATATCTATTGGAAGCACAATAGTGTAACTTCCAATCTAAGTCTTCATACAAAAATTTCAGGACCCTCTCTAAAAACATGAAAGGGTCTATAAATACTATCTAAACTAACTAACTATGAAACAAAAATGTTGTGAACTGGTGTAACCAAATCACAAATACAAGAAAATCTCCCCGAAATAGATATGCTTGCAGTGGGTAAGGATGGTTCAATGTTTCAGCTGACTATCTTTTGGCTTGAGTTGACATATGGCGAGCATTGACTGCAGCACTGGGGGATGATTCATACGCAAATGCAGCTGGGCAATGTAGGTGGCAGCAATAATTTTAGGAATCATGTAATCGATTGCATCGGACAAGCATTTGATTGCTGTCCTTTGATTGTATGGTTTCACAAGGAAGAACCAAAAGGTTTCCCATATCAATGTTTGGATGCCTGTAATTAATCTCTGCCTCTTTTCCAGCACCTACTTCCATGTCTGCTCCAATGCTTTGATTGATGGTAATTTTCCTGGGGTACATTCTGAAATTAAATTTGACAAATAAAGAGAATTATTAATTAATTCCACTAAATTACTAGTTGTCGATCTACATCTCGATGTTGCCCTTTCTGCCTTCATCAATTGAGTTTGCCACTCAAGGAACAAAATTTTCTTTTGTGATTCCAGAATTTGAGGCAGATTTGAGGCTTGCCCTTCCTTGGTTTCTTGCCAGGAAAGAGACTGTGTTAGTGTCTCAACTGCCTACTCCAACTTTTGCCTGTCATCAACCGACTTATTAATAATGAATGAGGAAATCTCACAGAAGGGAGGAACAAGAGAAATATTATTACATAGCAAGTTCAATTGAGTAGATAATGCTTTGGTTATTTGGAGTGCCTCTGATTTGAATTCCTTTATCTCAGGAAATTCCTTGAACCTTTCTATTTGTAATGACAACTGAGCAATCTGTTCATCTTTCGATTTGCTCAACTGTTCATTCATTATCTTTAGCTTGTTCAATGCTTGAGACAACTCTTTTTTCTTTTGAACTGCATGTTGGTCTATCCTCTATTTCTCTTTAAGAAATTTCTCATTTAATTGCTCGTTTGATTGCTTTTGTGATGCTAATTGTTGTTCTAACTGCTCTATCCTCTATTGTTTTACCTTTACCTTTATCTCTAGTGAGATGATTGCTTGACTCTTTTCTTTAAGCAAATCGGTGACTTCCGGTGCCTTATCCATAGTAGTTGCTGTATATGCCTCAGCATACTGAGAGAGCTTAGTAAGATCTTTAGAAGGATTGACTTCCTCTCTCCATACCACATTAGTTATCTCCATCTGTGTAGGTAAAAGAGAAGATTGATCAAGTTTTCTCTTTTTTCTCTGTCTCTTTATTACAGCCATATCCTTAGGGCTGTAGAAGACATCTAAGGGTGGTATTTTTTCTACTCGCAGAACAATCTCATCGGAAGGGTTTTCTGGAGTTATTTCAAGATTTGTCTGAGTCATGGGTGGGCTACTAGTTTCTTCAGATGGAACTGTATTAGTCGTTGTCTTTTGTCCAGTTGTTGCTTCAGGAGTACTAAATCCCTGCAAGATCTCAGTATTGCTGATAATTGAGTCAAACTATTGCCATTCTTTGAGTAGTTTGGGATCAATATGAACGTCTGAATCAATAAGTTCACCGCCCTTTTCTTGTTCTTGCTCCTGCTCTGGTTTTTTTTCTTTCTCAGGAATTTTTTCTACTATGGGAGCTTTATCAATAGCTTGTTGTTCGGTTTCACTTGATTGGACTGTAGGGGTTGTGGCTAATAGGTCTAGAGGCAAAGTTTGCAACCTCTGGTCTCTAAACATATTAAACGTTTCTAGTCCTTCATCTTGATACCTCATCTTGGCCAATGTTTTAACTTGAAATAATGATTCAGCTGAGGAAAATATATCATCGAATTCATCGGCTTTATGATCAAACTTACCAAGTTTGGCTTGAGACATGACATTATAAGAAACCTGTTTTGGATCATATAGCCTATTACGATTGGTGGCCAGACTCAACATTAGTATCTTTTCTGTCTCCTTCTCTACATGCTTGTAGTCATATAGAGTGAAAATGGCACACTGTAAAGGGAAGTTTGGCCAAATATGCTTCTTTGAATCCTTAAGGGTTCTAGATGTCCCTTCTACTGTTATTTGGTAGGCCAACTCCCGAGCTAACAATTTATCAGGCACATACAAGAGAAGAACATGGGGTTTAGTAAGGCTACCAAAAAGCCTTATGTAAGTAAATTTCTCCTCCCCGAACCAACTGCCTACTGCTATTAAATCAACTTCTGCTTCGGAGAATATCCTTGGAGCAAGTTTATTAAAAATAGAATAATATACAGGGAGTAAAACCATTGCAAATTTTATACAAATGATTTTTGTAATTTTCCTTCCATAATTGTTGGTGGTAAATGTGGATTGGATTTGGGTCTTGAGGAGTCAATTTCCACCCAAGTATTGGATATTCTGAATTAAAGCAAATAGTATCCATAATATAAGAACTATAATAGAACAGGGGAATAATCCAAGAAGTTTTATGCACATGTGTTCTGTACTCTAAAATTGTTGTAACTAGTTTATCGGAAGAGATATTAGCCTAATCCATTACATAACAATTGATTTATGCTTCCATTAGGGGTACCATTTCTATGGTGAATCTGGCCGAATCATATATTCCCCATATCCTACACATCATAGCCCCGGCATAACAATAAGGGGAAGCCAAAGCGTCAACAGAGTACTTACCCAATGACTCATGCTTCTGCTTTTCAGGAAAATGTCTCCATTACTTTATCATGGATGACTCTGAATCATTCTCCTTTGCGAACACCTCCAAGAACGCCTTGCTGTATTGCTTCTCAGGTAGAGGTAAGTGGTACATTTTCATGAGATTCTAAGGCTGAAATCAGCCAAATATCTTCCCATCGACTGTGTAAAAGGTTTTGTCCAAGACTGGAATTTTCTCCACCACCCATCTCACTACGTCCATATATGGCAGGATTTTAGCTTGCGCTGCTATTCTGTGTAGATAGGAACAAGCCAATTCTTTAAGATTCCCTTTTGATTTGTTAGTAGAATCGGTTGTGGCTTCTTCTAATAATTCCTCATGGTCCTTGGCTTCTATCAGATTGTAAATGCTCTCCCAGCTCGTGTTTCCTAGACGAAGACACTTCGTATCTGAGATTAATCCTTTCTTGCTTGGTCTGGGATCTTTGATTGGATGAGTTGCTGCTGTAGGGGCTGTTGCTGCAGACGTCTTTGATTTCTTACCCATTTTCTCTGGTTTTCTGGTTTCAAAAGAATTCTACGCAAATAGTTGCAAATAGTGATACAGAGAAAATGCTGCTGCAAGCCAATATGATAATGCATAGGATTACGTTGATGGGCATAAAATACAATATAGTTAAGGATTACCATGGATGAAATCCTTTGAAATATCCATCCTTAACTGCAATATTGAATAGCCGTTTAAACTGTCAATCGTGGTAAATATCATCATAAATTTCCATCACGTCACTCAAATGCCAAATGATTGTTTCAAGCATGCCTTAGATTTTAATGATCGACGATCAACGATCAATCACTGATCGATGATCGGGAGTGTCAAAGGGAAGGCATCTAAGACTTGCTTTAAATATTTCCGATCACCGAAAGGTGATACAATATAATGCATGCAAACTTCCTTTAATATATTTTCTTTTCGAGATGTGCGCCTAATTAATAGATCACAGTCGGGAGCTGGCATGGGCTTTATCCTTGTATCATGTGACTCCTACCGAGTGCTGATCACCGATTTCAGATTAGCTTTATCGTATCGAAGGAATTGATTAGGCCTCTTAAAATGTTCCTTTATTATTGATATGGCCGAGTCACCGATTTTGGATTACGATTAGCGTTATCGCATCGGAGGAATTGAGGGGCTTTGCTCTATTGTGTGTCAGCATTTGTTTTCCCCAATTTACTGATTGTGATTTCCTTTTCGGATCAGAGCATTGGGCGAGGTTGTTGTTTGTGCGTTTCCTTTAGTATTGTGATATGCGATCTCCGATTGCTTTATCGCAATATTGATAGATTTTTTAATATTATAAAAGAAGCATTTTATTTTTTTATTTAAATGGTTGTATAAAATGATTTAGTTACATCGGGGGTTTTAACAAGGATTTTTCTTATGATGAGGTACATACCATTTTATTCACACATCTAACTAAGTTTATTTCTTAAAGGGACCCATTTCATATTAAAATTTTTATACAAAATCTTAATATGAAATGGGGGGTTATTGTACAACACAAGAATTGGCGATTCACTGGAAGAAACAGTTATCTCTGAGAAAATAATATAGTACCTTGAATTCTTAATCTAAAAACCTTAATAGATAGAAAAAATCTAATATAAGTAGGTAATTATAAATTCTGAATGTAATGAAATCTATTTTTGCTATTTTCTTTCTCATCTCAAAATTAAATACATCCCTAAGTTTTAAGTAAACCTTACTTGGTTGATAATGATAAAACAAAAGACTTCTCTCGCCTTTCTTGTATAATGACTCCTTTGTCATAGGTAGAGCCACCGCTGCCAGTGAACGTCCATAGTCTGAGCAAGGTTACCTTTTAACCATTTAATCATTCATGGTCCCATCCATTTGAGAGTATAATTTAAAATAATGAATCAAAAAGATATGTTTCCACATTTTTTGTATTTCATTTTATTTTTTCTTTATTTTGTAAGATAAAAAGCCATTGTCCTAGTTTGGTGGTCAGCTGTTGACAATGCCATTCACTGGTTATAATTTAACTGAACAAGCTGGCTCATGATGAGACCCCTTGTCTTATAATTATAAGTCATTACCCTATTTTGGTATTCAGTCTTGGTAATGTCAGTTGAACTAGTCCCCTATGAACATGGTAAGAAGGCTTATAATAAGGCCTCTTATCTTTTATATCAAATATATTTCAGAATTACACTTTGAAAAATCATAAACTTTGATAGATGGGGTGAATAATTTTATCCTTAAGAGAACATGGATGACAATTTTGAGAGTTGAAGATGCTAGGTTTGAATCAGTTTTTGCTTTGTATTGATAACCGTTTTTAGGCTTCTAAAACTTTTAGAATGATTTACAATATTTTTAAGTTTTGAGAAGATTTTACAAAAATGAAAATGATTTTCAGAATTCAATCATACCTAATTCCTAGAATCTTCCTTTTTCTTTAGGGCTTTTCATCTATCAAAAGTAAATATTAAGACTATTTTCTTTTGAGTGACCTTTTCAATATAGTAAAAACCAATAGCAGGCTATGTACACGTTTTATTTCTTATGACAAGAATAACTACAGAAATATAACTGGAAATTGAATATTTACAAAGTGAGAAGGGGTTACCTCCTCAACTGAAGAGTTTCTTGAAAATAAGGCCATTAACAGGAAGAGAATCTCTCTTTCTTGATAGATCTTGTAATATGAATGCAGATTGCCCTATATTCTCACTGATTTGGAATGGTCCAAGCCACATTTTCTGAAACTTAGTGTGCTTTCCTTTATCTTCATGGGCTATGTCCCACTTCAAAACTAGATCACCAACTTGTAAATGTCTTGAGCTCGTTGAATTTGTATCAAAAGAAGATTTGATTATTTGTTGATGCTTTGCATGTGTAATTCGGGCTTTCTCCCTTTCTTCCTCTAGTCTCAGAATCTGATCATGTCTTAATTGAATAGAAGATAAGGGATTTTCTTCAATAAACTGCACTAAAGCTAGTGAAGGAAGTATTAAATTTGATGGTATCATCCATACACTAGATTAAATGGAGAAGTGCCTATTCAGGCCTTCTGTGTTATGCGGTCTTCCCATAATGCAAATATCAAATACTTATGCCAGTTTTTATGATTATGTTCAATAGTTCTCTTAATAATTTTGATAAGATTCTTATTGGTAGATTCTGCTAAACCATCACCCTAAGGGTAGTAGTTTGCAGAACATTTCAATTTGAATCCTCTCTTGATAGCAAATTCAAATATAGAATTACTAGAGAAATAAGATGCATTATCAAAAATAACAGCGTTTGAGATACCAAACCTTGTAATGATGAACTGATCTATGAATTCAATGATTGCCTCAAAGTTTGATGTCTTCAAAGGGATTGATTCCATCCACTTAGTAAAGTAATTGGTGGTTGTAAGGATATACCTATGCTGCTTGGATGAATGTGGAGTAATTTCTCCAATGATATCTAATCCCCATTGTTCAAAGGGTTGTTCAATGTTGACTGGTTGCAAGGGAAAAGTTGACTTGTTTTGTCTTCCACTAGTAGTTTGACACGTCTGACATCTCCTTACATATTCATGAGTATCTCTGAATAAAGTGGGCCAATAATAACCAACATGAATGATTTTGTGGGTTGTTGTATCAGCTCCAAAATGTCCTCCTGCCGGACCATCATGTAGTTCCTGCAAGATCTTTTGTGCTTCAAGTTTTTCTAAGTATCTTAATGAAATTGAATCATAATTCCATCTAAACAACACGTCATCAACAATCATGAAATTCTTTGCCTTTAGTCTTATGGAAAGCTTGTTTTTATAGGAAATATTAGAAGTAGCGTACCCATTTTTTAAGTAGAATATCAAATCTGCATACTGGGATTCAGGATTGTTTTTACTTATCCCATTGATTTCTTCAATACTATTTGTACCTTCATGTTCTTGAATATTAGAAGCTCCTACTAACAACCTGAAAAAACCTTGGCCTTTGACAATCTTTGCTGGTTTTATGTCCAAATCATATTCTTGTAATGTTGTGACCCAATTTGCCTTTTTTTCTCCCAATTCCTTTTGAATTAGTAACTGTCTTACTGCTAAAAAAGGGACTATAAATTTTGTATGAGCCTTTAAGAGAAAGGGTCTGAAATGTTTAATGGCTTTATATACAACAAAGGCTTGTTTTTCAACTTCAGAGTAATTGGGTTCAGGACCTTGAAGGTTTGAACTATAAAATTAAATTGGTGCTTCCAAGTTTTGATTATTGATTTGTGTCAGCACTACTACATAAGATGAATCAAATGCAAGAGTATATAGGATGAAATGATTTGAAAAATCAGGAGTGTTTAATGCAGGAGAATTTATGATTGCTTGCTTGACCAAATCAAAATCTTTTTTTTCTATGTGTCCCCATTTAAACACTGAATTCTTCTTAATCATGGTTTGTAATGGTAAAACAATCTGCGAAAATTCTGGGACAAATATTTTTACAAAATTAATCTGGCGTAAAAATGATTGCATTGTCTTTTTATTATGTGGTAATGGAATATCATAAATATCTTTGATTCTATCTGGATCAATATAAATACCATCATTTGAAATGATAAAACCCAAGAGCTCACCTTGGTTAAGAGAAAAAAAGGGCCTCTTTGGATTGAGTGAAATTCCATACCTTTTGCAGCACTCAAAGATTAGTTTCAAATCATGTAAGTGACTTGATCTTTTCTTAGAGAAAACAGTAATGTCATCCAAATAGACAACTACTAATTTATTGATTAGGCCTTTGAATGCGATGCCCATTTCTCTTTGAAATGTAGCTCCAACATTGATCAATCCGAAAGGCATTTTTTGATAGGCATAAGTTCCCCATTTGGTTCTGAAGGTAGTCTTAAGTCTGTCATCAAGGTGGACAAAAATTTGGTTATACCATGAAAAACCGTATATGAAGGACATTAGTTTGGAACCAGCCACCGAATGGAGAGTTTGCTCCATGGTAGGTAAACGAAAGTTATCCTTTTGACTTGCTTTGTTAAGATTTCTGAAATCAATACAAATTCTAATGTCACCATTCTTCTTCCTTACTAGCACCATGTTGGACACCCAATTTTAATGTCTAACAGGAAAAATTATCTTAGCTTTCAAGAGTTTGTTTAGTGCAGCTTTTATTTGACTCTCTAAGTTAGGATGAATCTTCCTTAACTTCTATTGTATTGGTTTTTCTTCAGATATCATCGGAATTGTATGTTGTATGATAGATGTATCATACGTTTTCAAATCATCATATTTCCAAGCGAAGACATTTTTATATTTGTGCAATAATATGATAAATGCAATTCTTTCTTCTAGTGTAAGTCCTAATCCCAAATTGATGTTTTGTGGATTCTCCTCAGTACCAAGGTTTATTAATTCAAATCTCAAAGTACAACTTTGAAGGTTTGAATTAGTAACCTGTTTAAACCTATCTTTAATGTCATAAAGATCCTCAAGTTTGACCACTGGTTTAGGTATTGAGTTTTCTTCAAGTTTTTCCTTCATTTGAAGATCACGCTCACTTTCATCAATAATTCGATCATCATAGGACTTATCAGAAGTTAAGAAATTTAAAATGTCATCATCATGATTGAATACTCACCAATTAGTGACATTGGTAGGAATGGATGGCTTGGAAACTAATTTTACTAAAAACCTATTGGGACTGTAATCTTCAGTTGGCATGAGCTTAGAAGCAACATTAGGTAGCAAATCTGATTCTGCATTCTAAGATCTCGAGATGGGAGAGATATTAAATTCTAGAAAATGAGACACAAGGTCTTGCACTAAGGATTGATAATGTTTAAGGTGACTAGAAAGGCAAAGTATTGTATTTCTGACTTGTCTTATTACAATTACAGAGTCACCGAACACTTTCAAATATTGAACTTTAAGACCAATAGGTTTATAAAGTTCTTGAATCAAGGCTTCATATTCAGCAATATTGTTTATGCACTCAAGTTATAATCTGTATGATAACATGGTCTTTTCTCCCTCAGGACTAACTAAAATACATCCTGCTCTTGCATCTTCATTTGATTTAGACCCATCAAAGTATAATGACCGAAACAAAGATTTATTTATAATTGTATTTATAGTTTCCTCAGCAATTTTAACACACCTTGATGTCTCTGTTTGGGAAAATTTTTCAATTTGAGATGTGAAACTATTAACTGAGAAAGGTGATGATTGAGCAGTAAAATTTCCAAAGAATGATTTAGATGAATAGTTACCCAAAATGTTTTTGTTGAATGCCATTGGCTGGTTTCTTGCTCAAACTCAGTCACAGTATGAGTCATATGTTTCTCCCGATCAATCTTGATCTGATTTGGCTTTCCTTTATAGGGAAGCCACAGGTGCGACCAATCGGTGGAAATGTAACCATGAAATTCCTCAGACTAGTCTCTACTTAAAATCAAACCATAAAACTTAGGAATATCAGCGATTAAGATATCAATTCTCTGAACAACTCTTGGGTCAGCTGATAACCTGATGGTAACTAAATTATTTTCTCCTAATACTTGGACCTTACTTCTATCCAACTGGACAATATGAATTGTAGAGTTTTGGGGTTCAATATTTAGTTTAGAACAAACTGAGTGTGGCATTATATATAATGAAGCCCGTGAGCCTATCAAGCAATTGTGCAGATTTCTATTATAAATTTCGTAGGTCAAGAGAAAAGGAGGAGTATGAGAATTTGATCTATCTCCGATTAAAACAACATCAGTAGCTTCTACCCTACCAGGAGGTGGTTTACCTGTTTCATTAGCAGCTTTGGATAGTACAACATTTGGAAGAGGGAAAGAAGGTACTACATTCAACTCCTTAAGAAACAGTTTTTGTTGATGTTTGAGTTTACTAAGCTCAAACATTGTGATATTTTCCTTTGTTTTCTTCATGTCTTCAATAATGTTGTAATCCATAGATTCTATAACTACTAATGTTTTAGATGTTGAAGGTGGAATTGAGGCTGATGACTGATTTTGAGAAGGTACTGTCGTAGACTTCTTTGTGGAAAATTTTTCTTTAGTAGTGGTACCTACATTCCTTTTCTTCTGAGTTATTTGAACAGGTTCAGGAGTACCTTTACTCCTGGTAGTTATAGGGAAAGCTTCCTGTTCGTTTTCTTTATCAGAATTAGGCAAAATAAAGTCCCACATCCCATGACATTCAACAGTTACCTCTTCTTCAGTTTCTTCAGATGATAAGACTAGCTCTTCTTCTTCTTCTTCTTTGGGATCTAAGTCTGCATTGGATATAGCATTTGGAGGCTTTGATTCAGGCTTCTTAAAGTTTCTAAATGGCCTTTTTGTTGAAGTCTCAGCTACTTGCTTCTTGATTTCTATCATTTCATTTGACATAGTTTTGAGAACTTTTTGGAGACCTTCCATATTGTAGGGATCTTTAGCCACTTTATTTTTTGAATCATCTTTGAAGGAGACATTTTTTGATTTTCTATCTTCAAGAGTAGCTTTCTTTTCGAAGGCAATGATGTCTTTCTCTATAGCAAGTGCTTCTTTCATATTTTATGCAAGAGTTGGTTTTGCAGCTCTATCTACAAAGAGAGCTATATATGAGGGTAGAGATGTTAAATACCATTTGCTTCTAACTTGCTCACTAGGTTTAGAGGTGGTCGAAATCTTATTCAAGAGTTTATTAAACCGTGAATTGAACTCTGTTATAGGTTCTTTAGACTCTATCCTAGTATTTGAAATATTATTAATTAACGTTGCTAGAGATCTATCATCACAATATTTAGTCAAGAGTTGTTCTTGGAAAATGTTCCAACTAGTAATGGATCCTGATGGCAGGGAAAAGTTCCAAGACCCGGCTGATCCTTATAAGGTATAAGGGAAAAGCCTAACAACCACATCTTCCTTTGTAATTCCTTTTAAATTGATTGAAAACATAAAGTTGTTAATATGCTCATCTGCCTGTATGCCGGCATCTGGATTAAATTTAGGAAACCATTTTTCAGGATGAGCTCGCAATGGGTGTAATGGTGCAGGCAAGTGACCGCACTAGGATTATTCCATGGATTTTGTGCCAGTGTTGAACTACTACTAGATGACAGTGTCGATGAAGTTCCAGATGATTGGGAAGGAGTAGATATTGTAGTTTGACGAAGTTGAGAAATATATGTTGAACTTCTAGTTCCCTGTTGAACAACAATCTGGAGTGGAGGAGTGGATGGTTGACTTCGCACTGGAGAAGATGAAATGGATGATGATGATGAGCAAGTTTCACTATCAAATCCTTCATTTTTTTTCCTTACCCATTTCCTTTTAGGCAAAGGTAACTCAGTAGGTTCAATACCAAGCTTTTCACTCTGAAGTATAGTGAAAGGGTGAGAAGGAATGAATTGCGAAGTTACACTACCTTGAGATACCTCAAATTTTTGTGGAGATATTAAGAATCCTTGAAGTTTATGCATAAGAGATTGTACTTCAAGAGAGTTTGGAGTTAATTTTTCTAAGATATTTTGGGGTTGAGCACTGGTCATTGACTCTTCTACTTCTTGCTTTTAAACTGGGGTTCCAGCCTGCAAGGGAGAAGTCGGAGATGAGGTGGAGGGAGATTTACTCTCAGAATGGGTTGTAGATTTGGGTTCACTCACCATTCACATTTCAAGCCCTCCTTCTAGCAGCAAAAATGTTGATGCCTCAAAAATCGTTACATCAACATCGGGGAAAACCACCCGGTCTGGACCTTAAAGGCAACTCCTTTTCCGTTTGGTGTGGTGGCTCCGACTGGATATAATGGGACTAGTTTCCCAATGATTTATGAATGGGATGGATAAATATCTAATTTACTTATATCTAATGGCAAATGATGAAATACTTATTCTAAAATGCAATACTAATCTATCCCAGGAAATTTCTATTTTAGTGAAACTCTTAATGGTTCTCATTGAAAAATAAGCATGTAGATGAATTTACTTTTAAACAAGAATATTCACTCATATGATAATTACTTTGTTCAAATAGTTGAACAAAGTAATAATTAAAACATTATTGCACTAATTTTATATATTGTTGATGCATATATAGATGAAAGATAACAATTCTTGAACATTCAATAGTGATTGCTGTGAGAACTTTATGCATACATCAACAATAGAAAGATGAATGAATGCTAGTTCACATAAAAGAATGAAGCAGAACATAGATAATAGTACCGTATGTTTTCGAATCCTCCCAACATGATTTTGCATTTGGATCCCGCTCTCTAACTTAGAAATACTCTTATTGGAAGCAGTAGTGCATATCAGACAAAATTAATCTTCATTAAAAGCTCAGAATGCAGGTCCAGTTTCATAAAAAAATATGTATTGGAAGCACAATAGTGCAACTTCCAATTTAAGTCTTCATACAAAAATTTCAGGGCCCTTTCTAAAAACATGAAAGGGTCTATAAATACTATCTAAACTAACTAACTATGAAATAAAAATGATGTGAGTTGGTGTAACCGAATCACAAACACATGAAAATCTTCCCGAAATAGATATGGTTGCAGTCGGTAAGGATGCCTCATTGTTTCCGCTGACTATCTTTCGGCTTGAGTTGACATATGGCGAGAATTGGCTGCAGCTCTGGAGGATGACTCATACGCAAATGTAGTTGGGCAGTATAGGTGGCATCAGTAATTTAAGGAATCATGTAACCAATTGCATCAGTCAGACATTTGATTGTTGTCCTGTAACTGTATGGTTTCACAAGGAAGAACCAAAAGGTTTCCCATGTCAATGTTTGGATGCCCACGATTAATCTCTGCCTCTTTTCCAGCACTTGCTTCCATGTCTGCTCCAATGCTTTGGCTGATGGTAATTTTCTTGGGGTACATTCTGAAATTAAATTTCACAAATAAAAAGCATTATTAATTAATTCCATTAAATTACCAGTTGCCGATCTACATCTCGATGTTGCCCTTTCTGCCTTCATCAATTGAGTTTGCAACTCAAGGAACATAATTTGCTTGTGTGATTTCAGAATTTGAGGTAGATTTGCGGATTTCCCTTCCTTGGTTTCTTGCTAGGAAAGAAACTGTGTTAGTGTCTCATCTGCTTGCTCCAACTTTTGCCTGTCGTCAACCGACTTATCAATCATGGACGAGGAAATCTAACAAAAGGGAGGAACAAGAGAAATATTATTACATAGCAAGTTCAATTGAGTAGATAATGCTTTGGTTATTTGGAGAGCCTTTGATTTGAATTCCTCCATCTTAGGAAATTCCTTGAACCTTTCTATTTGTAATGACAGTTGAGAAATTTGTTCATCTTTCAATTTGCTCAATTGTTCATTCATTGTCTTTAGCTTGTTCAATGCTTGAGACAACACTTTTTGCTTTTGAATTGCATGTTGCTCTATCCTCTATTTCTCTTTGAGCAATTGCTCACTTAGTTGCTCGTTTGATTGCTTTTGTGCTGCTAACTGTTGTTCTAACTGCTCTATCCTCTGTTTTTTTTCGTGTACCTGTATCTCTAGTGATATGATCGCTTGATCCTTTACTTTAAGCAAATTTCTGACTTCCAATGCCTTATCCATAGCAACTGCTGTATATGCCCCAACATACTGAGAGAGCTTAGTAAGATCTTCGGAAAGGATGACTTCCTCTCTCCATACCACATTAGTTATCTCCATCTATGTAGGTAAAAGAGAAGATTGACCAAATTTTCTCTTTTCCTCTGTCTCTTTATTACAGCCCTATACTTAAGGCTGTAGAAGACATCTAAGGGTGGTATTTCTTCTACTCGCAGAACAATCTCAATGGAAGGGTTTTCTGGAATTATTTGAACATCTATCTGAGTCATGGGTGGGCCACTAGTTCCTTTAGATGGAACTGTATTAGTCGCTGTATTCTATCCAATTGTTGCTTCAGGAGTAATAAATCCCTACAAGCTCTCAGTATTGCTGATAATTGAGTCAAATTGTTGCCATTCTTTTAGTAGTTTGGGATCAATATGAATGTTCGAATCAACAAGTTCACTGCCCTTTTCTTGTTCTTGCTCCTTCTCTGGTGCTTTTACTTTCTCAAGAATTTGTTCTACTACAGGAGCTTTATCAACAGCTTGCTGTTCAGTTTCGCTTAATTGGACTATCGGGGTTGTGGCTAATAGGTCTAGAGGCAGAGTTTGCAGCCTCTGGTCTCTAAGCATATTAAAAGTTTCCAGTCCTTCATCTTGATACCTCATCATGGCCAATGTTTCAACTTGAAATAATGATTCAGCTGAGGAAAATAAATCATCGAATTCATCGGCTTTATGATCAAATTTAGCAATTTTGGCTTGAGACATGACATTATAAGCAACCTGTCTTGGATCATATGGCCTGCTAGGAATTGTGGCCAGATTCAGCGTTAGTATCTTTTTTGTCTCCTTCTCTGCATGCTTGTAGTCATGTAGAATGAAAATGCCACACCGTAAAGGGAAGTTTGGCCAAATATGCTTCTTTGAATCCTTAAGGGTTCTAGATGTCCCTTCTACTATTATTTGGTAGGCCAACTCCCGAGCTAACAATTTATCAGGCACCTACAAGGGAAGAACGTGGCGTTTAGTAAGGCTACCAAAAATCCTTATGTAAGTAAATTTCTCCTCCCCGAATCAACTGCCTACTATTGTTAAATCAACTTCTGCTTCCTGGGATATCCTTGGAGCAGGTTTATTAAAAATAGAATAATATATAGGGAGAATAAAGCCATTGCAAATTTTATACAAATGATTTTTGTAATTCACCTTCCATAACTGTTGGTGGTAAATGTGGATTGGATTCAGGTCTTGAGGAGTCCATTTCCACCCAAGTATTGGATATTCCAAATTAAAACAAATAGTATCCATAATATAAGCATTGTAATAGAACGGGGAATAATTCGGGAAGTTTTATGCACATTTGTTCTATACTCGAAAATTGTTGTAGCTAGTTTATCAGAGAAGATATTAGCCCAATCCGTTACATAACCGTTGATTGCAGCTTCCATTAGGGGTACCATTTCTATGGTGAATTTGGCCAAATCATTTATTCCCCACATCCAACACATCATAGCCCTGACATAACAATAAGGGGAAGCCAAAGAGTCAATAGAGTACTTACCTGATGACTCATGCTTGTGCTTTTTGGGAAAATGTCTCCATTGCTTTATCAAGGCTGACTCTGAATCATTATCCTTTGCGAACACCTCCAAGGATGCCTTGTTGTATCGCTTCTCAGGTCAAGGTAAGTGGTACATTTTCATGAGATCCTCAGGCTGAAATGAGCCAAATATCCTCCCATCAACTGTGTAAAAGGTTCTGTCCGAGACTGGAATTTTCTCCACCACCCATCTCACTATGTCTGTATATGGCAGGATTTTATCTCGAGCTGCTATTCTGTGTAGATAAGAATAAGCTAATTCTTTAAGAGTCCCTTCTGATTTGTTAGTAGAGTCAGTTGTGGCTTCCTCTGATAATTCCTCAGGGTCCTCGGCATCTATCAGATTGTAAATGCTCTCCGAGCATGTTTCCTAGACTAGGGCACGTCGTATCTGAGATTAATCCTTTCTTGCTTGATCCGGGATCTTTGACTGGATGAGCTACTGCTATAGGGGCTACTGCTGTGGACTTCTATGGCTTCTTACCCAGAGAAAATGCGGCTGCAAGCCAATATGATAATGCATAGAATTACGTTGATTAGCATAAAATACAATGTAGTTAAGGATTACCATGGATGAAATCCTTTCAAAGATTCATCCTTAACTGCAATATTGAATAGACGTTTAAACTATCGTTCGTGGTAAATATCATCATAAATGTCCATCACGTCGCCCATATGCCAAATGATTGTTTCAAGCATGCCTTAGATTTTAATGATCGACGATTAGCAATCAATCACTGATCGACGATTGGGAGTGTCAAAGGGAAGGCGTTTAAGAACTGCTTTAAATATTTCCAATCACCGAAAGGTGATATAATATAATGCATGCAAACTTCCTTTAATATATTTGTTTTTCGAGATGTGTGCCTAATTAATAGATTGCAGTCGGGAGTTGGCATGGGCTTTATCCATTTATCATGTGACTCCTGCCGAGTGTGGATTACCGATTGCCAATTAGCTTTATCGCATCCGAGGAATTGATTAGGCCTTTTCAAATGTTCCTTTATTATTGATATGGTTGAGTCGTCGATTTCCGATGGCAATTAGCGTTATCGCATCAGAGGAATTGAGGGGCTTTGCTCTATTGTGTGTCGGCATTTGTTTTCCCCGATTTACTGATTGTGATTGCCTTTTCAGATCGGAGCATTGGGTGAGGTTGTTGTTTGTGTGTTTCCTTTAATATTGCGATATGCAATCTTCGATTGCTTTATCGCAATATTGAATGATTTTTTAATATTATAAATGAAACATTTTATTTTTTATTTAAAAAGTTGTATAAAATGATTTAGTTACATCGGGGGTTTTAACAAGGATTTTTCTTATGATGAGGTACATACCATTTTATTCACACATCTAACTAAGTTTATTTTTTAAAGGGACCCATTTCATATTAAAAATTTTATAAAAATCTTAATATGAAATGGGGGGTTGTTGTACAACACAACAAAACCTTGCATCCATTTCATGATTCCCTTAACCAAATTAATTTATCACATACTTGACATTATGATTATCACATCATATAAGAAATCAACATCATCGAACTGACACAATAATCAATCACATCGTTGAACATTGATATACCCTGGAAACCTCATAGGGTGAAAACGAGCAAATGTTTAATATTATTATTAAATGCTCGTGACGTTTTTCACCCCTCACTCAATGGATTATAAGGAATTCCATCCCTTATCCATTGTTATAAAATATTACAATGAAATATCATTAAAATGTCGCATAACTAGTTAATATCTTTCACAATTTTCATGAAACCATTTACCTATATATCACCACTCTCTACATCCTTGAGGCATGATTGTTCTATCAATGTACGATCCTGCAACTTGCACTCATGAGCATGGATTGTTAGTTCTTTATCTACCACAATGTTAAACATCATTTTTTCTTTGACACAAACTACCATAATTTCCTATCATTGTTGTCGTCAACAAGCTTTGGCAACAAGATTAGATACAATATTAATCAATCAATAATTAGTCTCTAAAAGCGATCTTTTAACATCTACTCATGTGCACGAGTTGTAAATATAATATCACAACATGCTTCTTCTAACAATGTTGTGCATGTATAAACAAATAACTATCAAGCATGTCACAATAATTAGCTCGTACATTTATTCAAGTAAATATTTGTTTTACTTTCCACAATACTTATTCACACTAATGCATATTTCTCTTTAAAATATCTAACCCAATAGTTCTACAAATCCATGTTTCTCTTTAAAATATATAACACAATAGTTATATCTTCATACATGTAATAAACTATTGTTTCTATGCTTTTGCATATGTGTTTTTTTCACATAGTTATTTTTCAAGAACCCAACATAGTTTCTCTATCATTTATGTACAAAGTTATTATGCATTTGTTTCCGTGAAAGTATCACATTGACCTTTCCTTTGGGCATAAGAACTAAGATAATAATAATGGTAACCCTTTATGAACTAAACCATGCAATTAAATCAAACTATCCAATATGCAACAAACAAATCCTTTACCTTTTTACTCACCAAAACATGTAACTTTTGCAAACTCTTGCAAAGGAATTAACACAATTAACTTATCTTTCATGCATAAAAAGATATATCTTTTCCAAAGAGGATTCCTATGACTTATATTATCTCTGTGCAATTTATATATGCATAGGTTATTATATTTTCTCATAACTAAGTATTGTTTTTCAAGAGAACTCTCTTACCCATGAGAATATTTCACAAATTACCCTCTTTAGTCTATATTCACTTCAGGAAAATGACTACAAAATCCCTTTTTAAGAAAAGAGAATTCATCCTTTCTTTTCTTACATAAAATACATATGCATGTTATATAAAGACAATAAATGTTACTTATCTTTTAATGTTGCAAATATATATAATAACCATCTTTTTCTATATATAGTAATAACAATCTTTAGCTGCATGTAGTAATATATTTTCTCTACCAAGAAAAATATATAATAACAATCTTTATCTACATGCAGTAATATATTTTCCTTACGAGGAAAAATATATGATCACAATCTTTATCTACATGCGTAATATATTTTCCTTACCAAGAAAAAAAGATATGATCACAATATTTATCTACATGTAGTAATATATTTTCTTAACCAAGAAAAATATTTAAAAATCAATCTTTATCTACATGCGGTAATATATTTTCTTTACCAAGAGGAATATATAATCTTTATCTATATGTAGTAATATATTAAATTACCCATACTAAGGTTATTTAAGTAAAAATCCTCTTTAGGTTATTCAAGTAAAAACCCTATTTTCTTTAGCAAGAAGAATATATAATTTTTATCTACATGTAGTAATATATTAAGTTACCCATACTAAGGTTACTTAAGTAAAAACCCTCTTTAGGTTCTTTAAGTAAAACCCTTCTCTTCTCTGCATTCTACTCATCCATTAGAAGAGAAAACTAGAACTGGAAAGGGTAAAATACTCATTATTTAGTTAACAATAGTTTAAACCATTAAAAACTAAAAACATAAAAACTTACCTCTGCATCATAAATTGTCATAACTCTACACCTAAAATTACAAGGCACCATTGAATCCAAGGCAAATCGCCATTGTGAACAACCATTTCTCTGTTATTTTTGTTGTTAGTCCCATGGTGTTTATTTACAGTCCCTGTGATGAAGGAAAGTGTTCCCTCTGCAGACAGAGGCAACCCCTCTAGCCCTAGAGTGGGTCTGGTCACAAACAAGGACAAATCAACAAGAGCTTTCTTTAAATAGTTAAAGTTGGAGGCCTACCTCAACCAGTGGTCAATGGAGTTCTGTTGTGCTGCTCCAGCTTTCGCTTCCTTCTCCTCAATGAGTAATCAACCTAAAACAAAGCAAAGGAAATACAACAAAGCACGTAACCGGAAACAACAATGAACTATTTACTCACAAGTCAAGAAGTTATGAGCTATCGAGTACATTACATACAAGACATAGGAAAACATCATTCATTGCATCAATAATGTAATAAGAGTCAGCTTACAAACAAATTCTTGATGTCACAAGCCTTCTCAGAAGGGTCCAGCTAGCCTATTCTTCAAGAATTCACTCTTTGGAGATGGATCTTCCAACATACAAGAGCTCTCTCACTCATAAGTTTTACACAAGATTAAGGGCACTTCACAACCTTCCACAAGCCATCAATAATCCCACACTTGCCACACTCACACCAGCTATCTTAGCAAACTCACAAAACACTAACAACACTGCTCAACTAGCCAACTATCAGAAACTCTAGCAATGCATAGCAATGGTGAGAGTTTAAATAGGAGGAGTCTCCATGAAAAGTGGAAAGGAGAGCTTATCATCAAGGAAGGTAGCACAATTGACAGAACTGCCACACCAGGGAAGGAAGGGTGACATAAACAATGCCAACAACTAGGTCTGCAGTCATCTGGAAGGCCAACTATTAGAACAAATTCGGCCAATCTGGATCATCGTGGGCAAATAACTGATCTTCAGCACTGACATCACTAGTGATCAGTGCAACTAGTCAGATCATCGGTGAAGAGACCACATAGCCCCGCGCTGGTGCATAAAATCTAGCCATCACGGGAATCAAATGTAATTCCGTGCTGGCAGCGCAGATGGACCGTTTATGAGCACCTTCCAGCATGTATATGAAGCCCATATCTACGATCAGGCAGATAACTTAGGAAAAGTAGGTCAATTTGCAGCATAGGGGAGCATTTGTTCAACGTGAGTGTGCTTGACTTGGACACATGACATAGTGAAGGGACCAGAAGTGAAGGCGGTGAGAAATTACTGTGTAACAGATGCCCCCTAAAGTATGAAGCCCGAGAGAGTGGGAGGGGTGAAAAGCTTTACAGAACAACTGAGTCGGAACACCATCTGGAAGGACCTGTACGTAAGTCGAACTAATATCTCTGAAGTACATGTAGTCTATTCATGGGCACAGCCATCCAAAAGACATACGAAATAGGTTTGTGGTATGGACGCAGCCATCCAGCTAATGAGACCATGATAATGATAAAGGTATGGTCGTATCCATCCATCAAGACACAGGCATGGTCACAGCCATCCATCAATGAGCCATGTAACTAAAAACCAATCCACGCAGCCCGAACATATGTAATTTGAGTTCAGGGTCTTGACCCCATCCGATCATAGTACAAATTCTAACATGTGAATAGATGTGCTGAGGTCGAGCATGATAGAAAGTCACTTGATTACCAGTCAATGATGGAAACCATTAACAAGCATGAGAGAAACTACCTATAACGCCAATGGTTCTTAAGGTACTAGCTAGCACAATCCACGGAGTATGAAAAAGGGAGCTGAAGTTGAACACTCGTGGAATCACCCAATCGATGACCAATGATGAAAGTTGACTGTTAGGTGCGAAGAACTTGCCATTGAGGCATGCAACCTCTAAGGTACCAAAGGGGATCTCTAGATCAATTTCCTAGATAATGAGCTAATGTCGACAGGAGACAACCCATCGCAGGAGGGCCATAATGTTTCCCCCATCAACGACAGGAGACAAGGAACAAGAGGTAGATGGTGAAACAAAGTATCAGAGAAAGAGACAGAGGTGTAAACTGCAGAAGGATTATACTCTTGAACATGTCGGTGACACGACTCCGAAGGGTGGCAGCACTCAAATACCAAGGGATTAGAGGCTTGATGACAACGGCATGAATCAGATGGAATGAGGCTAAATGAAAACCCAACCCGTGGAAGGTGAAATGACGATGTATGGATATCCCAACCCAACAAGAAGCAAAAGTGTCGATGTTCAAGAGTGACTTGCTACCACAGACAATCAATGATAAACCTGTTGTTGAATCTGGCCTAGTAATAGTTTAACGAGCCCTAGGGATGAGAAGCTCGAGTTTCGTCATGGTAATGAATCCAATGTTGTTAGGCTTTAATGAGTCCAACATAGGTAAAAATCAGAGTCTTTTTCATGTTTAAAGATTTTGAAAAAGACACGAAAAAGAAAACTCTAGGGGGGTCCCTTTTCGTAGATTTGTGTCTCTTGAGCCCGAAAAAGTATAAAACGATACTCGAAAGAACTGCTCGACCATTACGATCGAGGAGTACTTTTCATGATTAGTGACTTTGACCTGAAAAAGTAAAAAAATGACCAAAATCACGTCGTTTCGTAACCAATAAAGAGCTTGAAACGGAAAAGGCTCGGCAATTTTTTTTCGTTTTTAGACGGTCGGAAAAGAGCTTAAAGGTGACCGCCTCTTATTTACTTTTAATGAGTCAAGAGGAACAACTCGGTTAACTTTTCATTTTTCAAGTCGGAAAAGAGCTGAAAGTAGACCTCCATTTTTATTCTCTTTAACGAGTCAAAAAGAAAAAATACTCGGCAATCTTTTCATATTTTACGAGTCAGAAAAGAGCTTAAAGGTGACTTGTCCTAGAAGAACGAGTGATATAAAGGGTAGAAACTAGTTCTGGCAATGGTGGAACTGCTCAAAACATGTAATGGTTGAGAGGCTAACTAATAAAACCACTCATCCCTGCGGTTCCTAAGGAAGGAAAAACAACCAAGTGAAAGCATATAATTCGCCAAAGAGATGGTGGCAATGGAATGAAACAACCAAGGCTCATCTAGCAGAATTTAGCAGATAAACGACAATAACGAGATGTAAACCAGGTATGGGTTCATTTTTACACAAGCTTGAACCATGGAGAACTCTACTTGGATTTGGTTTCATGTTTACACAAGATTGAAATGAAAAACTATGCTTGTTATGAGTTTGCATGCCCCCATCATAATGATGCAAATAGAGGTACATGCCCCCCAAGCTTCATTGCATTCAATGAGGTGGATAGAATGAAGGTTCACTTTTGAGATCTTGGAAAGACTCGACTTGGATTTTACGAGATCTTAATCAAAGACTAGATTTGGAAAGGGAGTTGTTTCATTTTTTAATGAGGTTGACAGAGTAAAAGAACTATCCTCATAACCCTTGTTTCACTTTTTAACGAGGTTGACACAAGATCAAGAACTTTCCTCAAGACACCCAATTTCATTTTTTAACGAGGTTGAGACAAGAACAAACTATCCTCATGACTCCTTGTTTCAATTTTTAACCAGCTTGACACAAGATTAAGAACTATGCTTGAGGATCCTTGTTTCATTTTTTAGTGAGGTTGACACAAGATCAAACTATCCTCGTCACTTTTGGTTTCATTGGCCATATGAGAACATGACTCTCAAGAGGTCTTCGCGAGATGGAAGAAACACACTCTGGGAGGAATACATGTCATGAGGCACTAATGACAGATTAGGTTCCAATGCCCCCCGTACAAGATGTACGAGACCATCTGCATGATCATCAGCAGAGGCGGAGACAAAATGGGTAGCCACATAATTGACCTGTGGCAAGGAAGGTACTGCTTGTGAGCAAGAACTAAGAGGGGATGACAGCTGCGTAGGAGGCACCGGGGGAGTAAAGAACGATAATTGATCTATGGTCACCATTCTTCCATCGTGTGGAAAACAAACCACACAGAAAAGTGAAGAAACAAGAGCCCCGATGGCATAAACATAGTCACGGCAAAGCAAAAGACTGAAATCTAAAGCACCTTGGACAATCAGTACGTCTATATAGATGGTTTTTCCTCCCAAAGTAAGAGGGAAATTCAGAAGTATCCCTAAGGGTTGAATAGTTCCTCCGTCAAATGCTAACAAATTCTATGTGACCGACACAAGCTGTGGGGGGCCCAAAGCTTGCCAAGTAGTGGAAGGCATAAGACTGACAGATGCATCCTCATCCAAGACAGTGCCAGGTACTGCCTTATCATAGGCATGTACTATAATTTGGAAAGGCACATGGGATGGAAGGTGGAAATCAGTCAAATGACTCCAATTAAAGGAAATGATCGAACTACTTGGTGGGGGAATCGCATGATTGCCCCCCTGCTCTATAGGAACTGAATAGGGATCCTCTTTACCAACGAGGATAGGAGAGTCATTCTTGGACTCAGGAGAATTTGACGAGATGAGAAGAACATGAGCAGTAGAATCATGATTCTCCTCCAAAATAGAGCAATCAATAGGTGGTGAACCTGAGTTGACACTCTCTTCGACGAATGGCTGGTCTGGAACAGGCTTAGCACAGCCAGGTTCGGAAAGAGGAGGATGGACAAGAGAAGAAGCTAAGTCAATCTCTTGGTTGATGGGGAGAGGGTCTGAAGAGAGCCTCTGATAACCAATGGGAAGTTGGGGTGAAGAAGCTATAAGACTTTCCAAAATGGCAGAAGCTTTATCCATGAGCAGACAAAGGTGAAGGGGATGGTTGCCTGCACATAGCCTACAAGGGAATTGAATCTTCCCTTTCCTCTTACCGTTGCCAGTTGATAAGGTAGCATTGCCATGAGCTTTAGAGGATGATGAGGGATGAGTTGGATCGCAAGACCATACTTCTAAGATCCTAGGAATGCCAGGACAATCATGAAGATGATGGTCACCCTTGCACAATTTACAAGGAAACTTAACCTTCTGTGGAGGAGCAGAAGGTGTTCCGACCTGGGATGTACTTGGAGCAGTAGCTGCACAAGTGGCCTCGCATTTATCAAACTTTTTCTTATTCTTCATCATCTTCTTCTTCTTCTTAGTCTCTTGGTTAATAGATGTGAAACTCTCACCAGGCGAAGGAGGAGGGAAGGGGGAAGAAACAGGGGAAGAAGGCGTGGGCTCAACCTTGGAATCATCGTGCCATGGTTCAAACGAAGGAGACAGTGGAATAGGAGTTATGACGCTCAAGACCACCGAGGTTGAAAACAACCACATGGGCAAACTGATGGTTAACCCAGGCAAAGATAATGTTGCCATATACAAAGCACTGACATTTCCAAATGAAGGAAATGGACTAGGATTTCCATCTGGGGGAAAACCTTGGCCGGTAGACTCAGGGAATGTTGCCATCGAGAACGAGCCTGAAAAACACTCTTATCACAACCAAGAACTTGAACTTTTACCAGGAATATTTCACGGGCGGTAAATTATGACGTAGGAACAAAATTTTACCTTTTCATCTTTAAATAATCAAGAAAAGGACCAAAAGATGACTCTAGTCGCCTTTGAATATTTAATGAGCTTGAAAGGACAAGTGCTCAGATGAACCTTTTCTATTAAGGAGTCTGAAAAGGAGCGAAAGTGACTACTCTGGAGAACTAGGCAAAAGGTTTACCGGAAAATCTGTAAAACTGCATGTACACCTTCGCAGTCATATGAAAACCAAGGACTTTCCATACGACAGTCAATCTTCTTGAATGTTGTGTTCGATGTGTTACGGTTTGTAAGGCGACAGACATGACTTCCTATGGATAAAGGATGATAAACCTAGTGGGGTCTCCCAATATATACGTGATGGTACGTGGGAGCTCAATTTCATACTAGACCTCTATTGAGTCACAGAAGGAGGAATCACCCAACCTTGAGTCAAAACAATAGTGACTAGATTTAACGATGTCGGAGCACGTCTCTAGCCTAGACCTCTAAACAATGAGTGTTATGTTCCAATGCATTGTTAGATTTGTTCAGTTCATTTTAAGGTTGATCTTGAATTATGTTTCATTTTTCAGGCCCTACCGTATGTATATCAAAGAACCTAGGATGCAGCTAGAATGAGAAAAACATCTTCCATTTCAATGAACACCTACCTACAGAAGGGTAGGGAGATCATTCCCAAACGAAGAAAACCAAGACAAGCGAATGCGAACACTAAGAACCACAATGCATCAATACACTAATCTCACGATGCATCGATACTACTAATGAAAGATGTAAAATGCGCTTTCCAATTTTTCAAACATGAAAATTCGTAATGCAAATGTACTTTCACTTTCGTATGCTAAATGAATGCAAACTTTTGATTTTATTTTCGTTTTAAATTCAAAGAAGCAAACAAGCAAGTGTGAGCCGATCGATCCAAACAATTATGATCTATGCTTGGTAGTGAACAATTCGAATCATCATAAAAAATTGGTTCAATAATCGACACTAAAAATAAACCAGCAAGAAAACAAGCAGCGAAAGAGCCTCAAGCAAATCACAAGACAGTTGTGGATGAACCTTGAACAGACAAGTAACCCAAGCAAACTGATTCAAGGAACTTGAAATAATGATCTAGGTCACATAAGCAAAAAAAACAAGATTCATTCAACAAAGCTCACAAGAGAGTGCCTTAACCATAAACAGTGAAAAACAAGTCATCAAGAAAGTGAGAAAAGCAAGGGACTAGTAGGACTGATGGACTCATGAGGCAGAATTGAGAAAATCAATTCTACAGCAATCAGCGCAGGTAACACGCAAGCAACAAGCATTGATAAAGCACTAGCCGCAGCAACAAAGCGATGTGAGCGCAGAAGTACACAACTTTCCCGTGATGGTCCAATTTCAGAACTATCATGACTGTGAGGCATAGTTACGTGATGCATAGGATGTTACAAAAGGGTGTGCGCGATGACAACGCAACTATTAAAATTAAATCTACGATGATGTTCTAAAAAATGACAGGCAAACCAAAAATCCCGAATCAATAACAGTCAATCCTCCAATCAAATAGGAGTATTTCCCAGATCAACCTAGGAAACTCATACGATTAATAACTAATCCCCAAAACTTCAAAAGAGACCAAATCAAAAAATCAAGACAAGAGCAAACAAGAAAAAAACAAAGGCCAAAACTTCCCAGCAGAGTCACCAATTTGTGATGCGAGAAAGTGTTCCCTCTACGGACAGAGGCAACCCCTCTAGCCCTAGAGTGGGTCTAGTCACAAACAAGGACATATCAACAATAGCTTTCCTTAAACAGTTAAAGTTGGAGGGCTACCTCAACCGATGGTCGATGGAGTTCTGTTGCGCTGCTCCATCTTCTGCGTCCTTCTCCTCAACGAGTAATCAACCTGTAACAAAGCAAAGGAAATACAACAAAGCACGCAACTGGAAACAATAATGAACTATTTACTCACAAAGTCAAGAAGTCATGAGCTATCAAGTAAATTACATACACGACATAGGAAAACATCATTGATTACACCAATAATGAAATAAGGGTCAGCTTACAACCAAAGTCTTGACGTCACAATCCTTCTCAGATGGGTCCAGCCAGCCTTTTCTTCAAGCATTCACTCTTTGGAGATGGATCTCCCAACATACAAGAGCTCTCTCACTCATAATTTTTACACAAGATTAAGGGCACTTCAAAACCTTCCACAAGCCATCAACAATCCCACACTTGCCACACTCACACCAGCTATCTTAGCAAACTCACAGAACACTAACAGCACTGCTCAACTAGGCAACTATCGGAAACTCCAGCAATGGTGAGAGTTTAAATAAGAGAAGGAGTCTCCATGAAAAGTGGAAAGGAGAGCTTATCATCAAGGAAGGTAGCACAATTGATAGAACTACCAAACCGGGGAAAGAAGGGCGGCATAAACAATGCTAACAACCAGGTTTGGAGTCATCTGGAAGGCCGACTGTTGGAACAAATTCTCCCAATCTGGATCATCGCGGGCACATAACTAATCTTCAATGCTGACATCGCTAGTGATTAGTGCAGCTAGTCAGATCATCGTTGAAGAGACCACATAGCCCCGCGCTGGTGCATAAAATCGGGCCATTGCAGGAATAAGATGTACTTCCGCGCTAGGAATATATAAAAATCAATCTTTATCTACATGCCGTAATATATTTCTTTACCAAGAGGAATATATAATCTTTATCTGCATGTAGTAATATATTAAATTACCCATGCTAAGGTTATTTAAGTAAAAACCATCTTTAGGTTATTGAAGTAAAAACCCTATTTTTTTATCAAGAAGAATATCTAATCTTTATCTACATGTAGTAATATATTAAATTACCCATACTAAGGTTACTTAAGTAAAAACCCTCTTTAGGTTGTTCAAGTAAAACCCTTCTCTTCTCTGCATTCTACTCATCCATTAGAAGAGAAAACTAGAATTGGAAAGGGTAAAATAATCATTATTTAGTTTGAAATAATTTAAACCATTAAAAACTAAAAACATAAAAACTTACCTCTGCATCATAAATTGTCATATCTCTACACCTCAAATTACAAGGCACCATTGAATCCAAGACAAATTGCCATTGTGAACAACCATTTCTCTGTGGTGTTTGTTGTCAGTCCCATGGTGTTTGTTTATATTCCCCCACACAAACAGTCCCATGGACACGCCTGCCTAGTGTTTTTTTATTTTCCCCCACCCCAACAGTCCACACAACACTTGGTGTTTGGTTTACTTTACTGTTTCCCACGCAAACAGTGCACACAACACCTGGTGTTCGGTTCATTGTCCCACACAAAACCTCTTCTCCTCTGATGTCGAGTGAATGACAAACACAAATATAAACCCCCGCGTTTTTTCCTCTTTTTGTTTCCCCCCCTCTCGTGTAAGAGATCTCCTGTGAATAAAGAATGTTAAGGGCGGTTATCAAGAAATGAAACCTAACTAAAACGGTTAAAGATAAACTTTATTAATAGGAAGAGGAAGTGGTTTTCATCGTCGATGTTTATATTCTCACAGAGATGGTAGATCCTTTCCATCCATGGTGTTTTAGGAACTGCCCAACGACCTGTTTCACTATGGAGCTCATGAGAGTTCATTCTAATCTTCCCCATATTAATTTTCTTCTTTGAGATACTTAAAATAGAGAGATACTTTTGATCTTCTAGGTTGGGGTTGATGACCTTCTTATAATAACTTAATTTTCTTTTCATCATTCTCGTTGATCTCCCAATAGTTTAACCAGGCCCTCGTGTCTTTATACCATCGCCGTTTGAGCCTTACGTGGTTTTGGATGGAATTTAAAGCTAGGTTAGGAAGCTAATGATCTCCTATGTTATTGAGTTTGTGCTTGTACAACAGAAGCCTAATCATAGCTAGGCTCTCGATAGGGGAATGACGTACTTCTATAAGGAGAATAGTATACGGTGTATTTCTTTTAATTTCTAGGTTATACATTAAAAAACGCTTCTAGATTTGCTCAATCTTTCTCCAGGATTCTCTAGATATGTTGCAACCCCAAACCTCTATGCATTCATTGTCCATAACTCTCGCACTCTCCTCCATTACTGCGCTCGGAATTGCAGAACCATTTCCACATAAAAGTATGTTATAACTCGAAGCTTTTTTGTACACAGCACCATGAATATAGTTAAATCACACCTTCTGATCATTGTATCCTTCGAAGCTTCTCACCGCACGAAGCAGCCTTGTTATGATATTCACACTCCCGTTCGCCATCCACACCAACTTAGAACCACGAGCTTCAATTCTGAGAAACAAAAGCAAACAATCAACCAAATGTCAATGCAGTGAATATGTTTTTTTTAAGTTGATTCAGTTTATTAATCTGGTACCAACTAGTCCAGGAACAACACCTACTTGTTATTTTGAGAAAATAGTGACTATGTTATAAAGGGATCTGTAATTCAAATAGTTTAGTTTTAAATTTTAGCCATTGTGGAAAAATGTGTTTGTAGTTTTCTTAACTATATGGAAAACTTAGATTATCCTAAAAGAGATCAACAAAATATTGTTTAATTTAATTTGATTTGATATTTTTGGAATATTTTGGAATTTGTTATATAGGAATTAAATTAATTGTTATATTTTTAAAATTTGGGATGTAAATAAATATGATTACCAATTAAAGTTTTAATTTATCAAATTTCAAAATATTTTCAAAATTTACAATCTAAATAAAATAACGCTCTTGTTTATCAAATTTCAAAATATTTCTAAAATTTATAACCAAATACTTTCTCTCAACTTCTTGTGGATCGTTAGTCTGAAACAGAGATGGCCAACTTTTTCCCAGGAAAAAACCCTTGTCTGCTTTATTCAGTTTGCTAACGAAGCTCGGGAATTTGCTTTCCTTTCACGAGCCACCTTATCACTATGAACAATTGCGGTCTGTCCACCCTCGGGAGGTGCAATCTCGCAGAAGAAAAATAGCTTCGATGGAAATTCTTTCATCTCCATGAGGCAAACAATTAATTAATGTAAGCTGCATGCATACAATTAATTAGTGTAAGATGTTGTAGTATTAAAAGAAATTTGATAATCGCTGCATGTTGTTTTTTATTTTGGTTTTTTAACTGGTTTTAGTTGTAATATGATGGGACACTTGAATTTTAGTTTGAAAAAGGTTGATTTGGAGCATTTAAATTGTCAAAATTCTCTGAGCTTATGTGGATTGTTGATTCCCCGAATATTTGGGAATCCTACGGACATGGGCATGATTAAAAAATTAATATCAATTCCGATTTTAAATACATCCAATTTATTCTATAAACCACTAAACATTTTGGATATTTTTATCTAAATTATTAAAAAAATATATTAGATTAAAATATTTTAAAAATTTTATAAACACTAAACAATTTAAATCATTTTATTAAATTAATCATTTAATTTATTATTATTGTTATTATATAAATAATTTTCACTTAAGCAAATAGATTAAAGAAACCTAAAATATACATTTTAATTATAATATAAATTTAGTAAATACTTTACAAATTTTTTTGGAAAGTAAGGCCAGTTCATCATCAATTTGACCCAAAAAAAAGAAATTGAATTGCAAAAGAGGAAAAACAAGAAACTGATAGTCCCATAAACTATTTTTAGTCTCGTGAACATTGAAATATGATTTCATTTTCCAATCATAAAAGGTTTTTAAGGTTAAAGTATCATTTCATTTTCCAATTATGAACATTAAAATAGCCTTTCATTTCTTAATCATAAAAGTTTTTACCGTAAAGTATCATTTTATTTCCCAATAATAAACGTTAAAATATGATTTCATTTCTCATAAAAAGATTTTATGAGAAATACCATTTCATTTCCCAATCATTAAAAAATAAAAGTAAAATAAATGAACATTTTTTTGGTTAACAGTTGAAATAAAATACGTTAACTCTACCTGATAGGTATCTTTTGGTTCCTTAAGAGGAGGAAAAGTTTTTTTGGTTAACAGTTGAAATAAAATATGTTAACTCTACATAAAATATGTTAACTCTACCTCCTCCTCCTGTTGCTCCTCCTCCTCCCCCTCTATGCCTTCCACTACCTCCTACTCTAACCAATCATTGACATACTCCATGAGAGGCCTCTCGGCATCAACCCTCCATGCAACAATGGTGTCAATCCCATCCAATGAGATGGCCTCCATATCAGGTTTCCTCTCAAGTTGCCTCACCCACAATCAAAGATTGTAGTAGACGTAGACCATGTTATTAAGTCGCTAGGACTCCAACCTGTATAAAGATCATGAAATAAATATTATAAAAAAAATATTGTTTAACGAATTCAAAAAAGTATTTGAAATTTTGCAATATTTTAAGTTTTAAGTTTAAACTATTGCACTTCTTGTTGTGTATTTTTTCAAATACACTCCAGTTGCTCTTGCATCATGATGAGCTACATGTTTGGCTGAGGATTCGAATGGCAAGCTTTTGCAGATGGGGTACCCTGGCACCATACATTCTCCACCATACATCTACAACAAAATTACAAAAAAAAAATTAAATAAACATAAGAAAAAAAATGAAATTTGAAAGTTGAAGCAAAGTATGAAGTTATGAACTTGAAGAGACAATGAAATTTGAAACAAACTAAAAAATACTTGGAATTTTAGTTGTCCTATCAGTCACAACCATCTTAAAGCCAAATGTGCAGCCTGCCATCCTGTATGTCTGCATTTCTTTGGAGATTTTTGTACATTCTGCTGGAGATCGAACTATCCTCTGAACACAGGTTAAGAATCCATCCATGATCTCAGCATTGAATACGAACCCACATGTGTAAGATAATGCGGGGTTCAGGTAGATTCCTGAAACATGAATGGGACGATGGACTGTGTTGTTCCATCGTTCATCAATCACTTCCTATAAGAGGAGTTGTTTCTGAAACCCCTCATCTCCCTTATCATCATAGTAGGCCCGAATGGATTCTTTGGCCCTATCCATGGCCTGATACAAATAGACCATTGTGGGCTTCTGATATTCAACTAATCGAAGAACCTTTACCAAAGGTTCAGTAATGGTGCACACCTCTTGCACTTCCACCCAGAAGTCTTCCTGGTATGAAACTAATCTGCATATGGCCTCTCCCTCTAGTTTGTGGCTCATTGTCAAAGTATGACACTCCTCTGAAAGAAACATTCTCTTCACATCCCACATAGAATTCAAGAGAGATTGAAGAGATATGAAACTGGTGGAAAACTGTGTAATGGTGGGGCACACCAACTCTTTATTGTTGGTGAATTTTCTCATCAAAGTAAGCACAGATGTATGATTATATATAATTTTTGTAATGCTTTTTGATGACTCAACAATATTTTTGACAAAGGAAATTTTTCCTATGTCCTCCAACATCAAATCAATACAATGTGCAGCACAAGGTGTCCAAAATAAAGTAGGACGCTTCTCTATAAGCATCCTGCCAGTAGCAACACAATTTGCAGCATTTTCTATTATGAATTGTACAACATGTTCTGCACCGACCTCCAAAATAAACACATCCAGCAAATCACATAAATTTTTTCCATCTTTGATATGTGAAGATGCATCAATAGATTTCATGAATGTTGTCCCATTGGGACAAATAACCAAGAAGTTTATAACGGTTTTCCCCTTTTTGTCGATCCAACCATCTGACATCATAGTGCATCCTGTTTGTGCCCATGATTCCCTAAACTCCTCCAATCGTTTGGTGCAGTCAACCTTTTCATTTTGAAGAATCTGGCCTCTAAAGTCATCATAAGAAGAGATTTTGTACCCTAGGCCAATAGTTGCAATAGAATCAACAACAAGCTGGAAAAATGGATTATTCTTTGCAACACTAAAAGGAATATCACTTCAAAGGAGAAATTTGGCCAACAACTTGTTAGCTTGTTCTTTCTCAGTTTTTTTAAGTATTGAAGTGATAGATGGTTGTGAACCAGGTGTGATTCTAAGAACAAAAAAGGATGAGGCAACTATCAGGTTGGTTGTAGATATTGATGCTGAAGTAGAACTAGTGCCACTTACTTCACCTAAGCCTAACACCCTCTTTGCTAGTTGCATCTTCATTTCTACTTTGGCCTCTCTGTTGTACTCTAATTCTTCCAATGATCTCATGGCTCTTCAAATGATTTCCAGATTTGTATTTGTACAAGGCCCTACATCAAATCCAAGGATTTTTGCAAGGTGATACTTCAATCTATAAACCCCCCCCGACATATGATGCCCACACAACTTGCAACTCAAGTTCATTCTATCAAGCCCTCCATCAGGTTCACCAAATTCCCATAGAGGGTCCAATTTCCTTGGCACGTTTGTAAGTTGGTTGAACTCTTGAATCTTGAGTTTTAAATTTGTAAGATGAAGTTTGAAGTTGAACTTTGAACTTTGAAGTTGAATGGTGAACCTATGGCAAAATAATGATTGCAAGTTAGAGTAAATAAAAAAAATTACATATATGTGTAACATGACAAAATACAAGGAATTTTTTACAATTTAACAAACAAAAACCCCATCAAATCAATTCAAAAATATTTGATAAACAATGGGTTATTAAAACCCAACCAAAAACATAAAAAAAGCTAAAACAAAACACACAAATTTGGTGTCCATACCGTTTTGCTGGAGAAAATTGATCCTCCTCCTCAACACTCAATCCATCAGGGTTTTTTACTCGTTTTTCTCCTCAAATCAACTCCTAATTGACAAGTTTTTTCTCCTTCGTCACTCCTAATCCACCGCTGCTACTGACTATTGAAATGAATTAAAAAAAATCGTTTTTTGCTAATATAAAGTCATTGTCCACTGGCCCAACGATTTTACTAATTGAATAGCGATTTTTTGGGTTGTTATCGCAAATATTTCAAAAAATCACAAAAAAAATCGACTTAATAATCAGGTGATTAAATCAGGAAACAAAAATGCCAAAAATCTGATTTAATCGTGATTTTCCCATCACTAATATATATTCTCTGGTATATTATGGTTAAACACAAACTACATACCTATTACTTAAAATCCTATTATATTACTTTGATATTATTCGTTATATATGACCGTGAATATTTTAATTTTCTCCGTATGTAGTTTATTTTATATTTATAAAAATTTAATATTATCAAAAATTTTACACTATTTGAATTTATTATTTTTCAAACATAAAATAAAAATAAATAAAGCATATTATTATTTTTTAAATATAACATAAAATAAATAAAGGATATTTGTTAATAGAGATATTACACAATAAGAAAGTGATTTGATGAAGATATTGAAAGATATATATCACTTCAATCAATTTCTTAAAAAAAGTTGAATCAAATTTTTGGTGGTTAAATTTTAATAACGAATTTAATATTGAATAGATAATTGTAGTTTCTTAAAAAGTTAAATTATTTTAATAATAGAAAAAGTAGAGTAATTATATAATAATATATTATATATATATATATATATATATATATAGTATATATATATATTATATATAATTTAAAGTGTATGATATTGAAAGTTTGATATATGTTTGTTTATTTTATTATTAATTTTGTGTTAATAAAAAAGTAAATAGATGAGGAATTACATTTTGCATTCAATGAGAATTTCCGCTCATAATTTGAGTTAGAAGTTGAAAATACAAGTTGAAAAAGTAGTTTTATTATTTTATTATTTTTTACTCCAAAAATGGTGAATCATCCCCCATGGTTGACATCATCATATTGAATCCTATTGGTTCTTATAAATTTTATTTTAGTTGTACAATTTTCTTAGGAGGGCCATTTTAGACCTTAAAATTACACTAATGGCACCTGCATCAATATGAGGGAATTGTATTGTGACTATGTATTTATTTTGTGAGAAAAAGAGAGGAGTCTGTGTGAGAGCGAAGAGGAAGTTATAACAAATGTGTTGTAGGTTGTATTCTTTTAGTTTGATGGATAATATAAAAGGAAGCACATGTTGTTTCCCTATGGATGTAGCCTAGATTAGATGAAACAACGCATATTTTTGTCTCTCTTATTTCATGCTTTTTTGTGTTTCAAATATTTTCTATTCATTACGTTGTTATTTAAATTCTAGCAAGTCATTCTTCTTAATTGTTCACCTACTTTCCTCTGTAGCCTTCCATTATGAGAGACTCATGTTGTGTGTATAGTTGGAGCATTGGCCAACGTGTTTTGTAGTATGCTAGACTTACAACAACGAGAGTTATAGTAATGAAAATTCCAAGGCATTTGTGATTTGTAACAATTTCATTGAACATAGGAAATTTTTAGCATTCCTTTATGTAAGCGACCATGTTAGTGTTGTAGCAACATAGAGGAGTTGCAGTAATGGAACAGAGGAGAGTCACAGTACTTGCTTGTCTTGGTTTGAGGAGTTGCAACACTTGTGTGTCGACTGGAAGAATTTGTTATGGGGTTGTAGTTGGTGTTGTAGAACCACAGAGGAGTTGCAACCACTAACTTTTGCTCCTATTTGACAATGTTAATATGAAATATGACAATTTGACAACATGATGCATAAGAATAAAGTAAAAGTGGCAAAAAGGAAAATTTTCTACCTACACCAGAAATAGGGTGATAATGGATGAAAAATGCATAAGGAATAAATGGGAAGTTGAATAATAACATCAAAAAGGTTACGAGCATGTGTTTCAAATGTGCCAATTTGGATAGCTATCAATTATCAACATAAAGAAGGATCATGATTATACTAGCTAGAGTCAGGTTGACATAACATTCTTCCTCTGCACAAGCCCCTTACTTGATGATATATTTTCCAGAAAGGTAGGGGACAAGGCACAATCTTACTTAAATCCTATATTATAATTAATTTCTTTTGGCTAACCCTTAGTGATCATAAACTTTGGATTAATGTTCTCACACAACCTTGTGCACAAACTCTCAACTTTGAAAGGAACTTTTAGTTCTTTTAATCTACTCCAAATGTCATTCAAAATATTTTCTAAAGTCGACAAAACAAGATAAGAGATTGGTTTGATTATTGCAATACTTTTCCACAATGAACATAACATGGTGGTTAAAAATTGAATGATATAATATGGTGGTTCAAAATTGAATGATATCACCTAAAGTTAATTTATCCTTTAGCTCTATATAGTTTCTCTTGTATCTTAAAGGTAAAATAAGGCCCTCATATTGAGACAAAGGATTAGAGTTGGAATCAATGCTCAAAATAATAGCTTGATTAGTTGTTGTTCTAGAATTAAAGTCTCCTAGCAAGAGGAAATTGCCTTCAGTTCTTATATTGTAAATATCATGTTCGAAACCATTGTAAGGACATTTTTTATCTAGATTGTTTTTCTTATAAAATATATAATTAATAGATATAGAATGCCATATTTATATATAGATTTTCTTAGAATTAGTATCTAAAATCTACATCCACATGTACTAATTAAGAGATTTTTTATAGTGAAGTTTAAAGTAAGGAAAATACTTCTTTCTTATGTAACTAATTATGCTCTTAATCCCTCTGTGGTAGAATTTCTCATTCAATATCAACCACAATATAAATACTTTTATGTTAAGGAACTTATATTATTCATGCTCCCAAGTATCAACTAGTAATATAATACCAATTTTTCTTGAGATTCAACTTAACATAGGCATTTTTCTTCATGGAAGCCACAAAAATTCCAAGAGACTATCGAGAGTGTCCAAAATTCCTATTTATTTTATTGTCTTGATCTCTATCCCTAATAATAGTTTTTCCATTCCTAGTTGTTTACTATTTCCATTCCTTCCTAAATTTCTATACCTATTGAACTTCCTTCTTTAATTCATCTTGAACTTCTATAGTGAGATATGTATTTATAAATATTCATAACTCTTTTAAACTTGGAGTTTTATTGAGTATGTCATAATTGTGGTCGTTAGAGCTTACCTTAACATAAATTAACTTGTCTTTATCTTCAATTATTTTTCCCATGCTCTTTGCTGCTAAAGACAAGTTGTTTCAATTTCTAATTTATTTTGTATTTCTTCCTTCACTAGTTCTAGAGTTTCCTCATGTTTATTTTCTTTTAAATGAAAAGTTGAAAGGTTCAAGACTCTTTTCTTTCACTCGTCATTTAACTTTGCAATATTTCTAATTTATTATTTGATGCATACGGTATCTAATTTACCTACCAAACTATTTAGGGCCAAATTTTTATTTAGCTTTAGAGCGAGAGAGAGAGAGAGAGAGAGAGAGAGAGAGAGAGAGAGAGAGAGAGAGAGAGAGAGAGAGAGAGAGAGCGTAAGGGGAAGAGAGAGAATGCACGAGAGTGCGAGGGGGAGAGAGAATGAGAGCGCAAGGGGGAGAGAGAGAGGGGGGAGAGGAGAGAGAACGAGAGCACGAGGGGGAGAGAGAATGAGAGCGCAAGGGGGAGAGAGAGAGAACAAGAGCACGAGGGGGGGAGAGAGAGAGTGGGGGGGAGAATGAGAGAGTGAGGGTGAGAAGAGAGAGAGAGAGAGAGAGAGAGAGAGAGAGAGAGAGTGAGAGAGAGGGAGAGATAGTGAGAGTGAGAGGGAGAGGGAGAGAGAGAGGGAGAGAGGGAGAGAGGGAGAGAGAGTGAGAGTGAGAGGGAGAGAGAGAGTGAGAGGGGGGAGAGAGAGATAGAGATAGAGAGAGAGAGAGATAGAGAGAGAAAGAGAGAGAGAGGGCGAGGGAGAGAGAGAGTGGGGGGAGAGGGAGGGAAGAGAGAGAGAGAGAGACAGAGAAAGTGAGGGGGAGAGAGAGAGAGAGAGAGAGAGAGAGAGAGAGAGAGAGAGAGAGAGAGAGGAAACTATATCTACCTCAAAACCATCATACTAGTCATAGCATGCTCATGGAAATCAATGGAAACTATTGGGTACCAGTGTCTCACAATGTCCCTACTCATACAGCACTCTACAAGCATATTTTTGCATGTTCCAATTTCTTTCACTGTTGCTGCTAATTCTTGCAGTCGATTTTGGCCATTCAACCAAGAATTTCCATGCTTCCTGTACCAAGCACATGTTTTCCATTAGATTAAAATAAGTTCACATCATACCTCATTGGTAACTCTCCAATAAGGTACATTTGCAATCATGTTCGCTTCCTGTCACAAAAAGTCAAACTAGCATATTTGACCAAATCAACATGTATGAAAATATCATATCAGGTTAGCTCAAAACATAAACATGAAAATCATAAATCACATGTAACCATCATAAACCAAAATCATAAATCACATGTAATCATCATAGACCATAGTCATAAATCATATGCATAATAAAACGAAAATAAAATGTTGATACTTATCCTTTCATCAGTCCTTAGCTTCTACCTTTGTCCTTATTCTGTACACACTCTAGATTGGTTTCCACACCCAACAATCACCCAATCTCTTCTCCTCAACCATGTGCACGTACACATAGTGTGCATCACACACATACAATCAGACATTGCAGACAACACCCTGCAATACATCCACCTACACTTGGCATACAACACATACACCTGCATCCAGTGTACGACACCATGAATACGAAATGCACATACATAGTACCACATGCTTGCAACACAGCATGTACGACATGCACTCAATCCCACAGTACACCAGTACCGCATGTACAAAGCACCACCTGCACAATGCGTACACAATTCCTCATGTACACTGCACCATTGCAAAACATGTACATAGTATCGCATGCACAACAGGTACGTGATACCACATGTACACAATGCCACATGCACAACATTTACACAGCACCACCTGCACACAGTGCCACTTGCATAATGTGTACATAGCACCACATGCACACAACATCACTCGTACAATCATGCACACAACACCATATGTACATAGCCCCACATGTATGACATGCACACAACACCCCCTATACATAGCACTGCATATCCAACGTGTACATAGCATCATTTGTACAGAACATTGCATATCCAACATGTGTAGAGAACAATATGCACACAACACTATCTATACCATCTGATACATAACATTGCATAAACAACATGTACACACACTATATATACACAACATCGCATGTGCACACATCATAGATGAAACGTGTACAACATATACAAGATATGCAAGATATGCACAACAACAATACCACACATCCAAAACTGCACTGTCCATACCAAGAAACCTTGCTTCCAGTGCCTTATCCATGCTTATCCTAGCACGTCGTAGACCACATTCTTTTCATTTTGCTGATGTAACCTTCAGTATAAACTATACATAACATGGACATAATATAATCACATAATATCAACTCATAACCATATGATACTTATTACCACCTTAATCCGCCTCAGGCTGAAGCAAGGCAAAATTCAGGGTAACCACAAATGGCGCTCAATTTGGTAGCTAGCCCTACCAGAACAGGAGAGGGCTCTCTCCGGGTCACACTCAGTGAATAGATGAACGAGAAGGACTGAGATGACTTACAATGAAATATTTGTCTTAGGCTAATAAGTGGAAATGAAAATGAGTGATTTTTATGAATGACTCTATTTTTGGGATGTTATGGGACCACTAGACCTCAATGAACAGAGCACTTAAAATGAAAGCACAAATTATTTTGTGAGGCAAGGTAGGCTGAAAGAATAGCAATTTAGTTTTAAAATGTGGCAGGATGGAAAGATTGATTAAGAAGTTGAAAATGGCATGGGCGACATGAATCCTTTTCAAACATAAGAATGAACACTATATATGAAATTTTCCCACAGGTAGAGCAATAGAATTGAATTCTACCTGATCTCACTCGAAAACTTTCACCAGAAATGAATGCAAAGTGGAATACAAAACATAACAAGATAAATATGAAACATAAGAGAAACACTTTCTATACTCACAACCACGGGAATCTCATGAAACAGAGCTGTTGCCTTTCATTAATTCTCTGTAAAAATATACAATGCAGAAACAAAGTTTCTTTCCCACAGTCTCCCAGAAAGTTACAAGCCAACCAACCCTTTGCAAATAACTTCCATACAATATATAGAATGTTTGAGGAAGAAATAGAATGCCCAGGGGTTGGGAAGTTACTCAAATCATTTTGAAATGGAGATGGAGAGCCAACCATCAGCTACAGGTGTAGCGTTGCAAATATGACATTTGGCTTTGGGGTGACCGTTTGCCTTCCTTCGCCACTTGGATGGAAGCCAATCTGGAGAAGAAAAATTTTAAATTCCGCCTTTGGTGCCAAAAAATTGAAGTGTAGATGAGCGGGCCCACTTGGAGAAGTCGCGAACCGAAATTTTGCGAAACGGAAGCAAATTGGCAATTTTTCCTCTGTGCGTCGCGCGCTTTTCTCTGTGCAACATGCTACTTTGGGACCTATTTTGGGGCATGTCCAGGTGTCCAACATGTGGCCAAGTGGGCTTGTTGGAAAGCTTGACCTATCTACTTTCTAACCCCACTAGAATATCTAAATATGAATATCATTTGCCCCTCCAAATCTTCATTCTCCCAAGACTACTTTCTGTGTGTCCAAAAAGTGGCAGAAAGGCCATTTTTGGGTGTTTTTTGACCTTTAGGAGATCCAAAACTTATCAAAATTTCTAGCTCAGACACCAATAGATGTATTTTTCGATGTTTAATCCAAAAATGAAAACATTTTCTCTATTGGAGTGCTAGAATTTTAGAGCCGCGCAGGGTGTGCGGTGCACAGGGAGAAGATCCCTGTTTTTTGCCCAAGAAATTTCCCTGTGACCAAAATTTGCCCAAATTTTTTGAGATTTGGGCTGGAAGTTCTCTATGGGGTGCTTTGCTGATTCAAGGAGGCCTCAGCCAAGATCTTGAGCCTATCTTTCTCTTTTTCCCCTTTTTCCCTTTTTGTGGCTTTCCTTAGTTTTTCTTTCAAACTCCTTATTCGGGCTCTCAAACTCAAGTTCCGTGCCCTGTAATGATGAGCCATGTGTTTCAACAGTGTGTTGTCTTTGTCGGCCTTGTTCAACATTTTGTGTAGGTGCATGTTGACTCTCTCAAGAACAGACTCACAATCATCCATAACCTATTGCTCCAATGAAGTGAATTCAATCATCCTCTGTTGGGCAGTTAGGCGATCCTCACGGATGTTCTGCAGCTCCATGATCACATGCTGGTCTTCCAGTTGTTTGTTCCTCTGCACCAGATAGTTGATGACCCATATGGACCTCTCTAAATTGAGCATCAAGTATTTGATTTCTCTGTCCTGCTCCTGAATAATCATCCTAAGTTTGGCATTTTCTGCCTCTGTCTCTTCATTCGGAATGAGGATGACATTGGTCCCTTGAGCACCTGATGGCTCACCCGAAGGCCCCTCATCATGCATTGGCTCCTTGCCTCTATCCTGTTACTGTGTCATCGATGTCGGAAGCGAGGCCCCTTCCACCCCAGGTGGAGACAACACTCGCTTTGCTGCTGCAAACAAAGGCCTGGTGCCTTTTGGATAGCCTCTTTGATATGTGATGGAAAATGGCACCACAATGGTCTCATGGCACTCATGCTGATGAGAAGTACCCCCTATCTCATGTTTTGCCTCTGATACTACCTGTGGAGCGCTGAAGAAGTCACGGGAGATGAAGTCCTCCCAAGCAATGCCCTGCAACCTCAACTGATGGTCCACCAAAATCTGGATAAGAGCAAAGTGATATACGTTGTTGAGCTGCTGTCAAGGGGTCTTATGCTGCATGAATTTTCTCATCCTTTCTATGTTGCCACAAATGAAGAATGGGAGGTTCATCATACGCACCCTCGTGAAGTGCATGAGTAACCTGATGTGATAGGCATAAAGGCGAGAAAACCTCCCCTCAGAACTGAAGTATTTCATGATCAATCTCATGAGCGGAGCATAATCATCTCTCAGAAATCTGAATGGGAAAACTCTCGTGAGCTGACTCAAACAACTGGCTTTTATATAAGGCTCATAAAGTTCCCTCTCCACCTTCATCTTCTTGTGCCACTGTTCTCCAACATTTGGTATGCCTGTTGCCACTGATATGGTTTCGGGTGTCAAAGTGAAAGTGACCCCTGCCAAGATAGACTGTCCTCCATGTAGGTGAAGTGCAAAGAGGTGGGCCAACTCATGATGAATCCTGACATTTGCCACCCTCTGACAAAATTCGAAACATGCCAAGTGCTGGAAACAAGACATAGCGAGAGGGCATGCCTGAAACTCCGTGAGGGTGTTTGGTTCATCCCTGACATGTCTGCCACTCCTAGGTCTCCGGGGAGCCTGTTGTCCTGAAGTTGTATCACTCTGGGTTTCCCCCTCATAATCTGATGCAGTTTCCGAGGCCATTACTGCTGTTTGTACCCTAAATTTCTTTGCTACCCTCTGAATCCACTGAACTGATAGATGCTTTGCAAATCTGTCACCAAGGGGACAATAAAACATGGGAGTTTAGGAGGGGAATGATGAAAAGAAGAATAGGGGTTTAAAAGGAAAAATTTATCAGGGATTTGGGAGTGTTTAAGTATGGTGTGGATGGTGTATGGTTTGGATGTTTTGAGCCATAGGAATAGAGGGGACAAATGGATATGATTACAATGGAGCTAGGGTGATTATTAAGGGAAACTGCTACAGGGGGATTAGCGAATAGTGGTAGGGTAGGAGCATGCCTTATCAATAAAGTAATTGTAGCAAAACCCTAGCTTTCTTGACCTTCTTTATATCATCTTTGTTTTACTTTTAAAAATTTAGCATTTGATTTCATGGTCATCATAATAACATTCCCCTTCAAGTTTAAATGCCAATGATGAAGGTAGTTGGGCTACCTCTCCAACCTTGAGGGTCGCTCATAAAAAATTTGGGAAATTTAGTGCATTTTGGGCTTATAAGTCTGTGCACCACGCATTCTACCCAGTGCGCCGCACTAGTGGCAATTTCGCACTATGGCCAGGCTCCCAGTGCACCGCACACCCTGAGTGCGCCGCACCACCTTGTGTGTGCACCGCGCACTGTAAAAGTCACCCAACTTTATTTGAAAAGAAAGGGAGGGCGTTTTAATGGTGAATTTAGGATGATTTTCTTAGGAAATCTGATGGAGGGGCGGTGAGAATGATGAGGGGTGAGGGGACAAGGGGAGGGGAGCAGAACCTTGGTGGCATCATCACAATTTTACAATCCCATTTATCATTTTTCTTGGTGATATTTTCCATGGATGGCCTTGTGCTTTTGGGTACCACTTAAACATCTTATAAACACCATATCATTAACAAAATTGATGTACAAGAGGTGTCATAAATCCTACCTCTTGATTTGATGGGCTTCATAAAGATTTGAAACGGTTTTGCCTTGTTTTTGAGCTGCTGGACTGTGTGTGCCACGCGCTCTTCCCAGTGCGTTGCGCGCCTTATATGCGTTGTGCCTGTGTATTCGTTCAACAGTGGGCTGGTTGTGTATGCGTCGCTTCCCAAATCACCTCCCAACTCACTCAAACCTTATGAATCTCACTCTCCCACCTTCTGCAATGTCTTTCTAAGTCTCCAATGGCACAATGGCTTTGCTTTGGGCCACAATTTATATTTATAGGCTTGATAGAAACTGGTTTGATTTTTTCCTCTTTAAAACCCCATTTTCTAATGTTTATGTTCTGCACTTTTGCATTGACCTTTAAACACACTGATTTTCGCTTTTTCCTTGAAATTTTGGCTCAAATGATGAAATATTTGGCACATCTTTGCAGGGACTGTGTGACGGGGCCTCCAACTTTAACATCCATGACTGCATCTGAAAATGTCAACTGTCGATTTCTTGAAAATTTTGTCATAGTTGACCTTGCTTGACTTTTCTTCAAACAGAGTTTTGAAGAAGAGTCGATGTTTCTTATGGTGATGATGAAGCTTTATGCACTGCAGGTGTACAAGGTCTCCCTTTGGCCTGCATGGCTTGTTTCTGGACATGCTTTTTCAAAGATCAAATTGATGAATTTCTAGACGCAAACCAAAAATGGCTCTGTCCTAAAATAGGACCAGACCTTGACTATCATGAATTTGATTGATTTTGGACGAAGACCTGAAGCAACATGGGCCAGACTTGAGGGAAATGGACTAGCATGACTTTCTCCGTCAGGTCATGTCATGTCCCTAGTGAAATACAACTGGAAGAGAGGAGCAGGACACCTAATCATGAAATGCATAAAGAGTTTTGATCCCTGACGGAGGACTTGACCAGGCCAACTCTAACATTGGCTCCAATGGGGGATGGTAGCTCCTATGGAGGTGCCAAGAACAACAGATCTCTGGAGGAGCTAGACAGTGCCTTATAGTCCATTGGGCTATGGAGTCATCATTTTGATAAACAACACAAGACTCTGATTTATTTATAAAACTAGAGTGACCAAGAAATTGACTCAAACTTGACAATTGGAATAACTCAAAAGCTGAATGTACATACTGAAACCAAACTGAAAAAAAAAATGGTATTTACAATGACAGTGGAAGCAGCATTCATTGATCAACAATGATACCATTTGAGTAGCTGACCATTGATCAGCCCTCCAGGACAATCTTCTCCGCTTATTTCCTTCAGAAGAAAGGCATTCTGACCCCTGTATGTTGTGATTTTGAAAGGACCTTTCCACAAATTTTTGCACTTTCCATGCTTTCCTTTCTCCTCGTTTCTTGCATCCCATTTCAGTACTATATCGTCCACCTGAAATCTATCCATCTTTGCCTTTTTATCATAACTTTTCTTGATTTTCTCCTACAATTTGGATGTGTTTTTGAAGATTTCTTCTCTTGTTTGCTATAAGTGGATCATTTGATTCAGCCTTCTCTCCATGGGATCTTCCTGACTGCCAGCCTCTTGAAGGAGTTTGATCACCGAGGTAGTAAGAGAAGCGTGAAATACTGTGTCCACTCCATAAACAAGCTCAAATGGCGACATACTAATGGATTTTTTGTGAGTGATCCGATCTGCCCAAAGCGCGTGAACCAACCTCTTGTTCCAACTCTTCTTATTTATTTCCAATAGCTTCTTGATGATGTTGACCAAAGATTTATTTGAAGATGCGCCAACCCATTGCCTTGCGATGATAGGCGGTTGAATGACCCAAAATTATGTAATACTTATGACAAAATTCTACCATCCTTTTTTATTTAAACTTTGCTGCATTATCAGCGATTATTTTTTTGGGACAACCAAAGCGAGACAAGATGTTATTTTCGAGAAATTAAATGTTTACCATGTCCATCTCTTGTCTAGTAGGGGCTACCTCCATCCATTTTGTGAAGTAGTCCGTGGCTGTAAGGATCCATCTATGATATCTGCAAGATGCGGGATGAATTTCGCCAATGAAATCCAACCCCCATTCCTGAAAAGGAGCGCTCAGTTCGATAGGCTTGAGTGGCAAAGGCTATAATTTATGTTTTCCTTCAAAAATTTGACACTTATGATAGCGCTTTACCATCTTATGCACATCAGCAAACAAATTAGGCGAGTAGTACCCTGCTCTCAAAATTTGTTAGCTGTTGATTTCCAAAAAAGATGGCCACCACACTCTCCTCTATGGAAATCTTCCATGGCTTTCTTTTCCTCCTCTTCCACCAGGCAGTTTAACAAAATGCCACTGGGATCTTTCCAATACAATGCAGAATTCAAAATACAAAACTTGGCAGCTTTCAATTTAAGTGCCCTCTCTTTGTTTCTAGTCATGCCAAGCGGTGGTGATATATTTTGCAACACATATATTATATCAGAATACCATGGGGACAACTCAAACATTTCGAATACCTGAATTGACATTCCCTGCTCATTTTCATCAGTCAGGGTAACGATCAGATTTATGTCCAATGCATCCAAATTTTATTCAGCCATTAGCTTCGCCAACCCCTGTCCTTTGATCAGCTTTGTAGGCTTTATCTCCACATCGTATTCTAGCAAGGCTACAATCCATTTGCCTATTCTCCCTTCCAGATTGGTCTGTACCAAAACATCTTTTACAACAGTATTAGGAACATAGGCTAGAATGTGAGAATGTAGGATATATACCCGGAAATCTTTCAATGCCTTCACCAAGGCTAGGGCTTGCTTCTCAATAATGTTATAATTTAAAGATACATCTCTTTTAGCTTTGCTGAAAAATGCAATGGGTCTTTCATGACCCTCTCTCTTCTGCAATAATACCGCTACCATAGTATGCTCCGAAGCAAAAGAAAACACTATGAAATCCTAAGTATAGTCCAGGCTTACTAGAACTGGAGCTGAAGAAAGGGCCAATTTGATCAAGTTGAAAGATTTTACCGCCTCATCTATCCATTTCACCTGGCTGTCCTTATTAAGCATGTTGGTCATTTCTTTCAAGTGTTTTGCAAGATTGGGTACAAAACGACGCAGAAAATTCATCTTACCATTGAATGATTGTATTTCCTTTTTGTTTCTAGGCAAATCGATTTGCTAAATTGCTTGGACACATGCGAGATCTATGCGGATGCCATCTTTCGAAATGATATGCCCAAGTAATTTGCCTTCCTCCATGGCGAACAAGCTCTTGTTTGGATTCAGCGATAAACCATATTTCCTGCATTTTTTAAAGACAATTTTTAGGTGATGCATGTGTTCTTCAACAGATTTTGAAAACATCGTCAAGTCATCCAATTACACCACCAAAAATACATCCTTCTCATTTGCAAATTCCAAGTCCATTTCACGCTGAAATATGGCACCTGCATTCTTCAAACAGAATGGCATTTTGGCATAGTAAAATGTTCCCCATGGAATGGTGAATGCTGTCTTATTTCTATCATCTTCATGGACTGAAATTTGGTTATATCCGGAATAAACATCAAGCAGCGACATACGAGACGCCCCTACTACTCGCTGAAGTATATGGTCCATCTTGGGCAGTGGATAGTTGTCCTCTAATGAGACCTTATTTAGATTTCTGAAATCAATGCATAGGCGGATCTCACCGGTCTTCTTACGTACAGGCACTAAGTTAGATATCAAGTCTGAAAATATGATGGGCACAATGATACCTGATTTGAACAACCTATTTACCTCTTTTTCGATGGATGGCAGCAACTTTGGATTTATCCTTCTCAGCTTTTGTCTAAATGGTTTTTGGTTGGGCTTGATAGGTATCGTATGTTGAATGATATTTGTATCATAGGTCTTTAAATCAGAATAATCCCAACCAAATACATCTGCAAATGAAGCCACCAAACTGATATATTTGTCTTTGATCTTTGGGGGTAATGCTTTAGACAATTTTACCAACTTTGGATTGGCATTTGTACCGATGTTGACCTCCTCTACACCCTATTCTGTCGGATGCAATGTTGGTTTGCGGGCTACATCATCCTGATCAAAAAGTTCTTCTAGAGGTATCAAACCTTTAGGAATGATGTTATTCTTCAGCTGCATTATGTCCATTTGATTGATTTGCACTTCATCTATACCATTCCCTTTGTCTTCATCATTTTCCACATCGAATGAGGCTTCTTCGAACTTGCCTTTGTTGAGCAGAAAATCTTTAATCTCCTCGTCATCTTGAAACACTTGCCAATGTCGCTGATTGTCTAGAATGGTTGGATGGTGCTTGACATGGATTTCAAATTTATTGCTGGAGTTCATGGGGATCTTCAAGCTGCTCGCTGCCTTGGCAAGAGCATCAGCAATACTATTTTGGATTCTTGGCACACATGTCAAAGTGTATTCGGAAAACAGCTTCAAGATGTCCAAAACTGCATTTCGATAGGCCCACATCCTAGGATGTTTTGCTTGATATTCACCTCTAACCTGTTTTATTACCAACTTGGAGTTGCCATATATTGAAATCCTCTTTGCATTCAGCTTTCTAAGAATTTTCATGCCAGCAATCAGAGCTTCATATTCAGCTTCATTATTGGAACATTCGAAGGCCAGCTTGTAGGAGCAAACTCTCACGCTGCTAGGTACTTTGTTTGGGGTAGAGAAAGGACTGCGTACCCAAATGCCAATACCAACTCCATCATTCCCTACTGCTCCATCAAAATCCATGGTCCATAAGCCTTCTTCCTCCTCTTGTAAGTGTTGAAAATCAGTTTGTTGTGCTTTGTCTGCTTGCTGCCCATCGTTTTCAGCTGACTGCCCAATCTTTTGCTGCTTTTCTTGTCTTTCTTTTTTCTAAATCTCTCTATAATTTTCTATTATCTCTGGAATGTCATCTGCTTCTACCATCTAACTATCTATCTCATTTAAGCTATCTCAAAACAAAACAAAAGACTCTAAATCCATATGTACATAGTTAATGGGATGATTTATCGGTTTCTCCTTGCTTGTGATCATATATTTCATCTTTTGTTCCCGATATAACTTCCTCATTTGTCCAAACACTGGGATTGTTGCATAGGAGAAATCCAGCTGTAGTGTCCCTTTCAATTTTGCTACCCAAGACCTAGAAAGAAGCATGCCAAACCTTGGAGGGATATCTGCTACCACCACATCCATCAGAATATTTTTCATAGGAAGCTGATCCAAACTCACAACCAAGTCTTTAATGAGACCTATACATCTTACTCTGCTAGAATCGAATGAATAAAAATCATGATATTGTCGAGTGATATCTAGACCAAGCTTATCCATGATAGCCTTGGGCATGAGATTATGAGACGCTCCAGAATCAAGCATGGCATTATGTAAAATGAAATCATGCAACCTCAAACTGATGTAGAAACGGGGCACCTCATTGCCACGAGACTCACCATTTAATGCTGGTCCAAAAGTCATTTCAGGCTGATCCTCTTCTACATTTACTATGTCGAACATTGGGTCCCAATTCAACATTTTAGAAATTTGTCCTTTATAAATGTTGTTCTTCATTACTTCAGTCAAGGGGACAGATATATTTAACTTAGAAATCTCATTCTCTAGGCTAAAACTGGCAGTTTTTTCTACCTCCTTGACTGGGACCTCCTTCCTTTGTTCTTCCTTTGAGGTGGCAGGTTGCTGTGATTGCTCAGCAGGTTTTGATTTGCTGCTCTCTGGACCAACCACCTCCTTTCCTTTTCTTTGTGTAGCTGATAAATCATTCTTTGTTTTTTCACCCTCCCTCTTTTTCTGAATTGGTATGGCTAGCACATCTCTGTTTCTAAGTGAATATCATTGTTGTTGTGTAGATAGAGCATTCATATACCCCCTTTGATATTCTTCTGATTCTTCTTCCAACACATTGTCACTAGCTAGAATAAAATGAGTGTCTTGGTGTGCAGCTGAATTCACTGCATATTCTTCTTCTTCGGTAATGTAAGTAGGCAACTCATCCAGACTAAAGAAATGGTTTTCTTCGCCTATTACATTCCCATCCTTGTCTGACTCTAGTCCATGAAAAAAATTTTGCTGCAAAGGTGTTTGTACCGGCTGTTGTGCATTTTGCTCTTGAGTTTGTTGATCTCTCTGTCTTATCCTATACTATGGCTGCTACTGACCACGAAAGTTAGGATTCCTCACTTGTGATTCTGGCTTGTCATGTTTTACCCTCTCAAACATCTGTTCTAACTTTCTGAGAAGATGATCTATTTCAGAAGATTCTTCTTTCGCAATGGTATTCTTCTCTGCTTTCGCTCTAGCTCTTTTGGACAGCAGGTTCGCCTCAACGCTGATCGTAATTCTCTGCATGTCTTCCATTGTGGTTGGTTCCCTTTCTCTCAATTGATAAGCCATATCAGCATCAAAACCATCAGGGAATTTCACCATGGCTAGTCTCATGGGTGGCCTTAGATCATCTGGAATTTCATTGTATAATGTATTGAATCTCGTGCAATAATCTTGGACCGACTCACCAGCATTTCTCTTGATTTTCTCGTACTCGGACAGAATTTGAAGAGGGTTCTTTTTCACTTCCCAGCGGTTCATGAATGTTCTATGTAGGTCTACCAAGGTGGCGATGCATGCAGTCGGTAGACCTCTGAACCATTTCTTCACCTCACCTACAAATGTTTGTATAAAGAGCCTCATTAACACGTTCTCCAGAGTGATATCATAAATTTCAGAGAAGTCTGTCATTCGTTCCACATGTCGCTGCACAGTAATGCCGCTAGGAGAGCCATCAAAGAATGGGATTTTGCTTTGGTAATCAGTGAGCATAACATCTAGAACTTGGGGTAGAACAAGGGGTACAAAACATGCAGCCATCATTTTTGGTGGATTTCGCCTTGGAGGTGTTGGAGGAGTGTGCACAGTTTGTAACGGGTTTGCAATTGGATTGTGGAGTGGTGTCGTAATGTAATTATCAATTAATCTATTAGCTCTCTCTGTTTCGAGATCTACAAGAAATTGTGGATCAGAGACAGTATAATCAATACCCCTTTCGGATTTAGACTCAAACAATGATATCTCGAACCGATCGTCAAACACAAACTCTTCAAGATACTAAAAAATGTTGGGACATGAATGGGATTTGAACACGAGAGTTATGGTGCTCTCTTGACGAAGGAGCCTGGGGATCAAATTGGGGTTTTCGAAGATATGAGGAGGATCTGGGTCTGGATTGGCTTTGGTATATCGTCTCAAAGCCAGCATGCTATTGAGAAAAATCACAGGACACAACCAACTTGTTCAGCCTTCCCAATCCTAAGCTCATCATTCGGGAGCTTAAAATTATTAAGAAACACGGGGATTTGATTTTGAACTTAGTCATCTCAAGTTGAGTCGCCACTATGGTAGCACCTTAATCTGCCTCAAGCTGAAGGAAGGCAAAATTCAGGGTAACCACAAACCACGCTCAGTCTGGTAGCTAGCCCTACCAGAATAGGAGAGGGCTCTCTCCGGGTCAAACTCATTAAATAGATGAACGAGAAGGACTGAGATGACTTACAATGAACTATTTGTCTTAGGCTAGTAAGTAGAAATGAAAACAAGGAGTGATTTTTATGAATGACTCTATTTTTGGGATGTTATGGGACCACTGGACCTCAATGAACAGATAACTTAAAATGAAAGCACAGATTATTTTGTGAGGCAAGGTAGGCTGAAAGCATAGCAATTTAGTTTTAAAATGTGGCAGGATGGAAAGATTGATTAAGAAGTTGAAAAGGGCATGGGTGACATGAATCCTTTTCAAACAAAAGAATGAACATTGTATATGAAATTTTCCCACAGGTAGAGCAATAGAATTGAATTCTACCTGATCTCACTCGAAAAATTTCACCATGTATACGAAATGAAACTATGGAACATCAAAAATAAATGGAGAGAATGATTAAGAAGTTGAAAAGGGCATGGGCATCATGAATCCTTTTCAAACATAAGAATGAACACTGTATATGAAATTTTCCCACAGGTAGAGCAATAGAATTGAATTCTACTTGATCTCACTCGAAAAATTTCACCAAAAATGAATGAGAAATGGAATACAAAACATAACAAGATACATATGAAACATAAGAGAAAGACTTTCTATACTCACGACCACAGGAATCTCATGAAACATAGCCACTACTTTTCATTAATTCTCTGTAAAAATATACAATGCAAAAACAAAGTTTCTTTCCCACAGTCTCCCAGAAGTTACAAGCCAACCAACCCTTTGCAAATAACTTGCATACAATATATAGAATGTGTGAGGAAGAGATAGAATGCCGAGGGGTTGGGAAGTTACTCAAATAATTTCAAAATGGAGATGGAGAGCCAACCATCAGCTACAGGTACAGAGCTGCAAATATGACATTTGGCTTTGGGGTGACCGTTTTCCTTCCTTCGCCACTTGGATAGAAGCTAATCTGGAGAAAAAACATTTTAAATTCTGCCTTTGGTGCCAAAAAACCGAAGTGTAGATGAACGGGCCCACTTGGAGAAGTCGCGAACTAAAATTTCGCGAAGCAAAAGCAAATTGGTAATTTTTTCTCTGTGCGTCACGCGCTTTTCTCTGTGCATCGCGCTACTTTGGGTCCTATTTTTGGGCACTTCCAGGTGTTCAAAATGTGCCCAAGTGGGCTTGTTGGAAAGCTTGACCTATCTATGTTCTAACCCCACTAGAATTTTTGAATTTGAAGCTCATTTTCCCCTCCAAATCTTCATTCTCCCAAGACTGCTTTCTGTGTGTCCAAAAAGTGGCAGAAAGGCCATGTTTGGGTGTTTTTTGACCTTTAGGAGACCCAAAACTTATCAAAATTTCTAGCCCAGACACCAATAGATGTATTTTTCTATGCTGAATCCAAAAATGCAAATATTTTCTCGATTGGAGCGCTAGAATTTTAGCGCCGTGCAGGGTGCGCTGCGCATAGGGAGAAAATCCCTATTTTTTGCCCAAGAAATTTCTGTGTGACCAAAATTTGCCGAAAGTTTTTGAGATTTGGGCTGGAATTTCTCTATGGGGTGCTTTTCTGAGTCAAGGAGGCCTCAACCAAGATCATGAGCATATCTTTCTCTTTTGCCCTTTTTTCCTTTTTTGTGGCTTTCGTCAGTTTTGCTTTCAAACTCCTTATTCAGGCTCTCAAACTCAAGTTCTGTGCCCTGTAATGATGATCCATGTGTCTCAACAATGCATTGTCTTTGTCGGCCTTGTTCAACAGTTTTTCCAGGTGCATGTTGACTCTGTCAAGAATGAACTCATGATCATCCATAACCTGTTGCTCCAATGAAGTGAATTCAATCCTCCTCTGCTGGGCATTTAGGCGATCCTCACGAATGTTCTGCGGCTCCATGATCACATGCTGGTCTTCCAGTTGTTTGTTCCTCTACTCCAGATTGTTGATGACCCATCTGGACCTCTCGAAATTGAGCATCAAGTATTTGATTTCTACGTCCTTCTCCTGAATAATCATCCTAAGTTTGGCATTTTCTGCCTCTGTCTCTTCATCCGGAATGAGGATGACACTGGTCCCTTGAGCACCTAATGGCTCACTCAAAGGCCCCTCCTCATGCATTGGCTCCTTGCCTCTATCTTATTCCTAGGTTGTCGATTCCAAAAGCGAGGCCCCTTCCACCCCAGGTGGAGATAACACTCGCTTTGCTGCTACAAACAAGGGCCTGGTGCCTTCCGGATACCCTCTCTGATATGTGATGGAAAATGGTACCACAATGGTCTCATGGAGCTCATACTGATGAGAAGTACCCCATATCTCATGTTTTGCCTCTGATACTACCTGTGGGGCACTGAAGAAGTCACGGGAGATGAAGTCCTCCCAAGAAATGCCTTGCAATCTCAACTGGTGGTCCACCAAAATCTGGATAAGAGCAAAGTGATATACTTTGTTGAGCTGCTACCGAGGGGTTTTATGCTGCATGAATTTTCTCATCCTTTCTATGTTCCCGCAAATGAATAATGGGAGGTTCATCATATGCACGCTAGTGAAGTGCATGAGTAACCTGATGTGATAGGTATAAAGGTGAGAAAACCTCCCCTCACAACTGAAGTATTTCATGATCAATCTCATGAGTGGAGCATAATCATCTCTCAGAAATCTGAATGGGAAAACTCTCGTGAGCTGACTCAAACAACTGGATTTTATATAAGGCTCATAAAGTTCCCTCTCCACCTTCATCTTCTTGTGCCATTGTTCTCCAACATTTGGTATGCCTGTTTCCCTTGATATGGTTTCGGGTGTCAAAGTGAAAGTGACCCCTGCCAAGATAGACTATGCTCCCTGTAGGTGAAGTGCAAAGAAGCGGGTCAACTCATGATGAATCCTAACATTTGACACCCTCTGAAAAAATTTGAAACATTCTGAGTGTTGGAAACAAGACATAGCAAGAGGCAATGCCTGCAACTCTGTGAGGGTGTTTGGTTCATCCCTGACATGTCTGCCACTCCTAGGTCTCCGGGGAGCCTGTTCTCCTAAAGCTGTATCTCTATGGGTTCCCCCTCATAATTTGATGCAATTTCCGAGGACATTACTATTGTTTGTACCCTTAATTTCTTTGCAGCCCTCTAAATCCACTAAATTGATAGATGCTCTGCAAATCTGTCACCAAGGGGACAATAAAACAGGGGAGTTTAGGAGGGGAATGATGAAAAGAGGAATAGGGGTTTAAAAGGAGAAATTTATCAGGGATTTGTGAGTGTTTGAGTATGGTGTGGATGGGGTATGGTTTGGATGTTTTGAGCCATAGGAATAGAGGGGACAAATGGATATGATTACAGTGGAGCTAGGGTGATTATTAGGGGAAACTGCTACAGGGGGATTAACTGATAGAGGTAGGGTAGGAGCATGCTTTAGCTATAAAGTCACTGTAGCAAAACCCTAGCTTTCTTGACCTTATTTATATCATATTTGTTTTACTTTTAAAAATTTAGCATTTGATTTCATGGTCATCATAATAACATTCCCCTTCAAGTTTAAACACCAATGATGAAGGTAGTTGGGCTACCTCTCCAACCTTGAGGGTCGTTCATAAAATTCTTGGGCAATTTAGTGCATTTTGGGCTAATAAGTCTGTGCGCCGCACGCTCTGCCCAGTGCGCCGCGTGCCAGGTATGCGCTGCGTGCCGGGTATGCTCCGCGCTAGTGGTAATTTTGCACTGTGGCCGGGCTCCCAGTGCACCGCGCGCCCTGAGTGCACCACGTCACCTTGTGTGTGCGCCGTGCACTATAAAAGTCACCCAGCTTGCTTTGGAAAAAAAGGGAGGGGGTTTTAGTGGTGAATTTAGGATGATTTTCTTAAGAAACATGATGGAGGGGAGGTGAGAATGATGAGGGGTGAGGGGACAAGGGGAGGGGAGCAGAACCTTGGTGGCATCATCACAATTTTACAACCCCATTTATCATTTTTCTTGGTGATCTTTTCCATGAATGGACTTATGCTTCTGGGTACCATTTAAACATCTTATAACAACCATATCATTGACAAAATTGATGTAGAAGAGGTGTCATAAATCCTACCTCTTGATTTGATAGGCTTCACAAAGATTTGAAACGGTTTTGCCTTGTTTTTGAGCTGTTGGACTGTGTGCACCATGCGCTCTTTCTAGTGTGCTGTGCACCTTATATGCGCCACGCCTATGCATTCGTTCAATGGCGGGCTAGCTGTGTATGCATCGCGTGTGGTGAGTGCGCTGCGCTTCTACCTGTGTGCGCCGCGCTTCCCAAATCACCTCCAAACAAACTCAAATGCTTACCAATGTCACTCTCCCACCTTCTGCAATGTCTTTCTAAGTCTCCAATGGCACAATGGCTTTGCTTTGGGCCACAATCTGTATTTATAGGCTTGATAGAAACTGGTTTGATTTTTTCCTCTTTAAAAACCAATTTTCTAATGTTTGTTTTCTGCACTTTTGCATTGACCTTTAAACACATTGATTTTTGCTTTTTCCTTGAAATTTTAGCTCAAATGATGAAATCTTTGGCATATCTTTGCAGGGACTGTGTGACGAGGCCTCTGGCTTTAACATCCATGACTGCATCTAAAAATGTCAACTATCGATTTCTGGAAAATTTTGTCATAGCTGACCTTGCTTGACTTTTCTTCAAATAGAGTTTTGAAGAAGAGTCGATGTCTCTTGCAGTGATGATGAAGCTTTCTGCACTGTAGGTGTACAAGGTCTCCCTCTGGCCTGCATGGCTTATTTCTGGATATGTTTTTTCAAAGATCAAACTGATGAATTTCTAGACTCAAACCAAAAATGACTCTGTCCTAAAATAGGACCAGACCTTGACTATCATGAATTTCATTGACTTTGGACTAAGACCTGAACCAGCATGGGCCAGACTTGAGGGAAACGGACTAGCATGACTTTCTCTGTCAGGTCATGGCATGTCCCTAGCGAAATGCAACTGGAAGAGAGGATCAGGACACCTAATCATGAAATGCATAAAGAGTTTTGATCCCTGATAGAGGACTTGACCAGGCCGACTCTAACTATACTAACCTTGTATATTTTACATGACTACTCTTCTCAATTGATTACTCATAGCCAGGAACTTCTTCATGCCATTCACTTGCATATGCAATCCTTCTACTACAAAAATGATTCTTGATGATCTGTTAGAAAACAATATGCACACATACATATATATACATGTAAACATCAACATAAAACAATCATGATCCTATTAGACAACGACATACATATACATATAAACATCAGCATAATCATGAAAAATCTACGCTAATCGCTACATCCATGGAAACATCTAGGCTAATCGCCCGTCGGCCTACTAGCAAGACCTAACCCATAGGGCTTCAGGAAGAATCAACCCTATGACCTCCAGATGGTGAGCCACGGTTTTTGACCAACTGAGCTAACCCTTGGGACTACGACAAGGCTTAGTTATATAAGCACATCAACTATTACCTTGTCACGCTAATACCAAGCATGTTTCTTGCAACTTCTCACACATGTCAACCACATGTTTCAAATATCAAGGCAATATTATCTATCAATTTTAAATAAACCTTTACAAAGACTAACAATCATGTCATAATCCATAGTCAACTCATAGTCATTATACATAACGCTACCACTATCACCTACTACACTCAAGTACATATCAATTATCTCAACACATATGTATAAGTATAACCATCCTAAAACAATATCATTTGAACACATAGTCATATTATGCAATTCATCAAATATTCAACCAACTTGCAACCATACCATGTTAAATAAATCAACTACGCAACACAATCAAACATTCAAGAACCAAATATACGACATAAGCAAAGTCATACCTTAATGTATCTCAGGGGAGGTTATCTTGTCTGCACAATTAAGCTAGTTGCATGATAAAACTTCTCCACACATCATCTTAAACATAAATAAGACCATTTTATCCATAACAATAACTAACTAACATGTTCACATCCTAACTCATAAACAATTATCATTAATGCATAGCAATCAGATATGTATGATTGGTCTAGATTAGTACAGCACCATATCACAAATATGACAACTCATACCTGAATATTGCAACCATAACAATCTGCATAAGCCAAGCCCAATTAACATAGTACATATAACATCAAAATCTTCAATGCAATGAACATAACCATCACTCATATGGCCAATCCAAATTACAACATCAAGATCTCAATGAGATAACCGTATTCATCAAGTTAATAACATATAACAACAATAAGATATATATATCATTCTCATCAACAACATATAACCTAATCATTAGGTTATCTAACATAAAACAATAATAACAATGCATAAAACCACATGTTACCATCATTCTTGACTATTTGACTCATGTGCATATAACTATGCTAATCAACTATCATCTGTCATGTACATAACCATAGTCAAAAGACAGGTACATAAACCTAATTTATATAACCCTAATGCATATAAAAATCCTTAACCTACATACCTGCATGCCAAACATAAAATACTTGTATGACGATCTACTCTTACCCCAAAGTCCAATGCTGCAACCTCATTATGATAATTTGCATCTCCTGCTCTATCTCAGCCAACATATTAGCATCATAACAACCAATAGCACCATGATGACCTAACCTGCATACAATGACCTCACCAAACATTTTTGACCTACTATTCATGCATAACTATAACCAAGACCATACATGCATAACAACTTCATATAAACATATCACACATGAGTACCAAACCATTAACACTTTATTCTAGCTAGAGTCTAGTCGTAAGAAGAGCTTCGGCGTAAATCACATGAAAGAGAGCTTTGTCGATGCGTTTCGAACCAACTAGTGTGGTTCATCGTCACAACAAGTTGAAGAAACAGATCTGGCCTAGCAAGTTAAATAGATAGAGCAGAGACTCCAATGGCTACAAAATGGCTATTTTTGACTCTTGGACCAAGGTAAAAAAATATATTAATAAATTAAATATTCCCATTATTTTTATAATATTAGTATTATTTTATTTCTAGAAATGAGTAAAATTAGGTAAAATGAATAGAATCCCAAGTGATTTATTTAATTAAATTACTTTGTGTTATTAATATAGTAATACTAAAGGTTACTTAAATTCTATTTATATTCCTAAAAAATAGGATGTTAGGTTAAAATAAGCATAAATGAATAAAAATATAATTATAATGGTAATAAGTTGTTAAATTAATAACTAACTATATACAAGAATGCTTATTAAAGGTATGATAATTTGTTTGTAAAATTATATTCCTTACCCTTGATGTAATGTCCTATTTTATCTATTTATAAAATTATTCAATTTTCAATTACTCAAATCCCTCTTATGAGGTTGGATCGAAAAGTTAGAGTGAATGTTTATTAAATTTTAATTGATTTAATGAGATTATATATCTATATATATATATATATATATATATATAGATATATATAGATATAATTTGTGATAGAAAAATATATGGAAAATCCAAAAAGGGCTGAAAATAAAAAGTTTAATGAGAAGCCATCACATCAAAAAACATAAATATCATACTTTATATATACCTATAATAATGACCTACTGAATAAAATAATGGACAAGCAAAGGACCTCCATCAGCCCTCATTAACGAGAAAATGATATATCTACATAAAATCTGAATATTAATCATACAAAATACCGGAGGAACATATTAAAAAGGCCAGAATATGAAGCAGCTAGCGATAAATTTGCATAAATTCGAAAAGCATTAGACGATACTAACAAGAAGAATGCAACCAGGGTGAAAAATGGTGGAAGGAAAAAACACTAAGATGACAGGGCAGGGATCCAACTTCTACTTACCTTCCAACCATCATCTCGGTTGAGATTGATGGGTCTACGCTCAATTTCAATAGCTTCCCTTAACTTGTGATGATGGAACCGATCCACCCTGGCAATGACTTTGGCCTCCTCAACACAGACATGATGGTTTAGTCTTGTCCACATGCTCTGCTAAGGCTGAGGACTTTGTTCTCCCATGTCTCAGGTCTGCTGCATGCTCGCAAATTCTCTGTTGGATGGAGCGCCCTATTTCTCCTATATAGGGAGTCCCACAAGAGCAAGGAATCAGATAAACTCCCTTCAATTCCTTGGGGTTAACAGGATCCTTCACCGATCGCAGGGAATTACGAATGGTTCTGAGGGGCCTGAAGGTAGAGGGAATATCAAACTTTCTAAGGACCCGGGCAATCTTGTCCGTGGTTCCATGGATATAGGGGAGATGAACTCCTGGGTGGCGTTCCTTAGGCTCTTTCTTAATTGACGCATTTTTGGAGGCTTTAAGGAAAGCCTTCCGCCCAACTTGCCTACTGTATCCATTTTCCACAAAGACATCAAGGAGGTGGGATCTCTCTCCATCCAGGTTCTCCTTAACTGAAATCCTGAGGGCACGCATAGCTAGGGTGTTAAGAACATCCATCTTCTAAGCCGAGAAATGATGGGAATCGGCGTGAAGATACTGCTCTGTGTGCGTTTTCTTTCTGTACACTGCGTGGGAGAGAGAGCCATCCTTCTTCTTAGAAATAAGAATATCCAGGAAAGGGAGGCTGCCATTGACCTCTTTTTCCATGGTGAACTTAATAGCGGAGGATTGGTCATTGAGGTGATCCAAGAAACGATCCAGCTCCTCATGGCCATGGGACCAGATGACATTAGTGTCATCTACATACCTTTTCCAAAGCTTGGGAGGGAGACGAGCCGAGGAAAGAGCTTTGGCTTCGAAATCTTCCATAAAAAGATTCACCACTATCGGGGAGAGGGGGGAACCCATTGCAACACCACAGGTCTGCTCGAAGAACTCACCCTCAAAACTGAAGAACGTGGAAGTGAGACATACTTCTACCAGATGAGCGGTATCTGGATCCGTTGGGCGGTAGATCAATTCCATGGCCTCTTTTATAGGAATGCTCGTGTACAAGGAGACCACATCAAAGCTGACAAGAATGTCCTCAGGGTCGAGCCTAATATCCTCGAGATCCTTGATGAAGGATGCAGAATCCTTCACAAAGGAATCGGTGCGGCCAACCAGGGGTTTAAGGTTAAGAGCCAGAAACTTAGCTAGAAGGTAGGTCGGACCCCCGATGGTGTTGACGATAGGCCTCAGAAGGACGCCTTCCTTGTGGATTTTTGGCACCCCATAGATCCTAGGAGCGATGGGATTGCTCTCCACTAGCTTACGAGACAGGGCACCCACCGAGCTACTAGACTTGATGGCGTGAGCCACTGTCTTGGAGATTTTCTTCAGAGGGTTCTTGGCAAGTTTTTTATAACTGCCAGTGTTATGAAGATGATCTAACATCTTCTTACGGTAATCATCTTTGTCGAGGATGACCGTAGCCCCTCCTTTGTCCGCCTTAAGGACCACGATGTCTTCATTCTGATTTAAGGACCTTAGGGCATCGAACTCATCCTTACTGAGGTTCCTCCAAGGGGGTTTAGCCTTCCTAAGGACCACAACACAGTCTTGCCTGATGGTGTCCTTGATATTATCAGGTAGATCCATTATTCCATGCTCCACGTCACAAATAATATCATCTACAGGGATCTTTCTAGGGGCAAGGGCAAAGTTTAATCCTTTTCTTAAAAGACTAAAAATGGATGGGGAGAAGGAAGAGCTAGAAAGGTTGACAACCTTACTATTCCGAGAAGACGAGGGAAGAGAGACCTTTCTGCAGAGATTCTTATGCTCATCACTAATGCCAGAACCTGCATTGTCATCTTGATGAACAATACTCTTAATGCATGACCATATCAACTACACAAACCATGACCTCATGCATGACAACAACCATTACTCCATTGTACACATTTCCACGTGCAACCATCAACATGCATAAGCAATTCATAATCACACATACGCATGAATGCATGTAGTCGAGCATAAGTGATCAATACTTGTAACCAACCTACAAGATTGATACATGTAATCAAACATACAAGAATGCAAACTAACATACAAGGATGTAATCAAGTGACATACAACAACATGTAAATGACATATAACAATATGTAACCATTCATATACTCATGAAGATGTATTCCACAAAATCAACATCAAGCTCCACATGACAACCTTACTACAACCATGATCTACATTATCTAATGCAACAAGCACATGGAATGCAAGTGTAAGAGACACACATGCAACTGACATGCATGCATGACCAACGCAAACCACCCATCTACTTCGAGGGGTGAACCATGCTTCGATACCACTCTATAACACTCTCCTCCCATATCCACCTAATTAACCATGCCAACCAGGGTAAACATGAGACAAGAGGTTATTATGATCAAATTCGACCTCCTATCTGACCTTAAGGAAGTGGAATCAATAGAACATCACACACAATCATCCAACATCAGCAACAGAACCCTTAAGAGACATGTGAGCCACTCATACAGCCTGTCGTTGGGTCCCACTATTGTTCTGGATCTCTTAGGCGATAATCTCTCTCATTCTATGGGCAAGGGAGTGACTAAAAACCTAAAGTTGCTCCCGCAGGCTTGCCTGATGGTGACCAAAGACCAAAATTTCCAGTTCTGTGCCAGCGACCCTAGGATTTAAGCCACTTTTTCAGGCCTAGAGCCTAGGCCACTACCCATAATGGAGTGATAGCTTGAAATCAGTAAAAATACAGGGAAACAATGGTTCAAACACAATAAGTCGAATAAGACCTTTATCAGACCCCTACTAACCATGCCAGACATTTCATCAAACATATCATCAACATGTAACCTACATGTATAAACGACATAATTAAGCGTAGGGATCTCATACTTATCTGAGAATCTCTATGAACCATTGTTCCCTCATGTCATTTGCTGCATTATCATCTATCAGGCCATAGATACACTATCCATTCATTTACAAGTAAAAACATGTTGAAATCCATACATAGTTGTTGTCATAAAATATGCATATAACCAGCATAATAAGAACATAATTGCCATAAAAATGTCAACCATCAAAATCCACATATACATCAATACATTTGAAGATGGAAATCAAGGGAATGAATTTCTCATTAATGAGTGCAATAAACCTGGCAACTGGAGATGGAACTACCAGGTTTCAGCCAACCATAGAATGGTTGAGCCAAATCTCTCTTTAGCCATCCACCCTCATGCCATATTCCAAGCATAGATGTGGGACTCAACCCAAAAGATCCAACCAAGGCATATTGTTGGGTCTAAAATGTAGATGCAAATTAGAGTTTCATTTACTATCAACCCGAGTAAGTAAACTTCGAGGATCATCCAATATATATGAACTTAGAGATAAACTAAGCTAGGTGAAGGAATGCCAAATCTCCCTTATACAAGATCTTTCATTGGCATCTCCAACACATATTTAGTCATTTAATCAAAATTAAATCTAAAGAAATTGTGACAAGTGTAAGAAATATTAAAGCTCCCTTATAGGAGATTGCTCATTAATATTTCTAATCATCTTAATCAAAAAACTATTTAAACTAATGAAATTAAACATTAAATAAAAAATCAGATTCATTGAAAGAAACATTAATACTTTCTTATGAAAGGTCATTCGTTAATATTTCAAACATATCAACCTAATGAAATTTACAAACAAACATAAAATGAAAGCTTACCAAAACAAAGTGTACTTGCTAGACAATGGATGACCTTCCAAGGATTCACAAGCACATCAAAAGAGAAGTCTTACGTAGAATATCAAAGAAGCTCCATTTTATTTATATTCAATTGAAATTTTCAATGACAAGTTCTACATCCCAAGAGGTTCTAAAATCTCCATTACAATGATTCCAAATTCTAACTTCTCATTACAAACTTATAAGATCCTAAGGTACTAAATTCTAACTTCTCAATTCTAAATTATAAATTCCAATGTTACAAATGAAGAAGATAAGACTCCTATTTATACAAAAGTTATGATAACAAACTCATAAATGTGGATCCTCTATTCCCTCTTCAAATCCACATATCTCTCAACCAATGGTGACGCATAACCCTATCCTCCATGATCTTCTCCATGAGGTCCACGATATTATCCATGAGGTCCATGATCTCCTCAAATTCGAATTTGAACATAGAGTTCCACATAAGGGTGCCTTAGAAGCTTCCTCTGTAGCTACACATGTCAACAAACTCATTCTATTTGTTAGGTATAAGTATATGGATATTATTTTCTAAAGTTTAACCACAAATTCTCTTAAAAATACTAAGAATTAATAATGTTTTGGAAAACACAATGATAACCCATTTAATGATGAAAGTGAAGCTTATGTAATGACATGGTGGTGGAATAGAGATGAGAAAATGTATGAATGGAGAGAAAGTGGATGTTGAATGGAGTGAAAGTGGATGTAGTTTAAGGATAATTCTTAGACCCAACACATATCGAGGCTAAACCACCTCACCCTCATCAACAAAAACTAGGCTTTACTGTAATCCATCTTGGATCACTCAGCCAACAAAATGAACACATCATACTATGCTTTAGCATGATCTCCACCTGATCACTATGTCAAACAAGCATGGATGCCACTAGATTTCTCCACCTACACCATGATGAATTTTCCTATCTCTTAGTCTCTTAGGCTTTACCGCAATCCAAACTTGGATCACTAGGCCCTAAATTGAGACCCACTCTCCAATATTTACTGTATATCCCAAACCCAAGATTTCTAGGCCCAACAGAGACCAAACCACCTCTTGCCTTTACCATATATCCTATCATTAACTGGAAAGGATTCCTAGGACCACCGAGGCAACACAATCCTAGCTTTACTGCAACCCACAATTTGGCTCAGGTATCACTATGCCAGTGGCTTTACCATGATCCACAGTCTGGTTCAGGGACCACTAGGCCATGTGATCTATCATTCAGAGATCCACCCCACTTAGCTTCAAATCCATCCGGCAATCTAGCTCAACCAAAACATGAGAACCCCATCACACCATGACTATCTAGAAATGGAAAGGCTAGGCTAAAAATACTGTCACACCTGGAAAAACCCATGCCATGATAGAAAATAACCACATGCAATACCATGCATTCCAAATCTAGCAGGGAAAATACACATGCAAGTCGATACCTTCAATGAAGCCTACTGTAGTTACTTGATACTGCCATTCCTTGCTTGAACTTTTATTCCTCTCACATTATTTTCCTTTCTTGCTCTAATGCCAAAATGCTCCAAGAAAACTCTATGTTTCCAAGAGTACGAGAGAGAGAGAGAATAATGAGAGAGTTCCAAAACTCAACTAACAAAAGGTTACACTGACCAAGCTTGCCAACTAATCCTTAGAAGCCTTTTTATCAATACAACCTCTATTTTCTTCATTTTCCCCCTCACGTGCAACCTGTGACCTTTCACCTTCCTTTTCTCCTAATTTCCGTTATTTCCATAAATAAATGTGCCAAAAATGCCATTTAAATTTCCAAAGCCTTAGCCATTGCCTTTTCTAATTTCCTTAGCCATAAATAACCAAATGAACACCCCCTAGGATGTCTTGCCCAACATTCATCTTGGAATAAGTGTCCCATGAAACGTTGTATTTATATATTTTTACATGAGTTTTTTAACCAGGTGTGTTACATAGAAAATGAGGAAATTAAGAAATAAATCCAAGAGCTACTCTGAAAAGGGCACATGTGACCAAGTTCCTCACCATATGGAATCCCAATTGTGCTCACGTAGAAGAAATATGGAACCTAGCAACTCTATATTAATTATTAGGCCTTAAACAAGGTCACAGTCAGGAACCGATACCTGATTCCCCATATTGATGAATTTCTTCACCAACTCAAGGGCCTAATTACTGAAGCAAGATTGATTTGAAGTTCGGCTACCACCAAGTCCCATTAGAACCAACTTATTTGTGAAAGACTACTTTCAAGTCCAAGTAGGGTCTTTTTGAATGGTTGGTCATGCCATTTGGTTTGACGAATGCCCCAACAACTTTCATGAGGTTGATGGATGATATATTGAGGCCTTTCACCAATTGTTTTGTGGTTTTATATGTAGTTGATATCCTCATCTTCAACAAGAGTTGCGTAAAAAACTTGTGGCATATTCAATAGGTGTTTCACACACAGTGGAAGCACAAGCTATGTGTTAACTTAAAAAAATTATCCTTCGACATGGAAAAGGGCCAATACGTAGGCTACATTATTGATGAGCAAGGTGTGCATGTGGATCTAACCAAGATGTAAGTCATTCAGGATTTCCCAATCCCAATGAATCTAATAGAGCTTCAAAATTGCTTGGGCCTTGCTAACTTCTACCAAATATTCGTGTTAGGATTCTTTTATATCAGTTGGACCTTAATTCAAGTGACTAAGAGTGAAGCAAAAGAAAAGGTTTTTTTGTTTTAGCCACAACAAAAGGAATTTGATGAACTAAAATACCACCTTTTATTTACACCAGTCCTCAACCTACCAGACATGAAAAAACCATTTAATATTAATATAAAATCCTTTGACTATGATATGGGTGTAATTCTTAATCAACAGGGATATTCAATGGCCTATTATAGTGAAAAACGCTTTGATACTATTTGCAGATATCCTACTAGTAATGGAAACATTATATTTTAGGGAAGGAGGAAATCATACACATTAATCGCAGGCCTTTACAATTTATGCGGACATAAGGGCAGTTGCAATATGATCCGCATTAGAAATGGTCCACGTACCTACAACATTTCCATTTTAACATAAAGTACAAGAAGGGTAGCACCAATCATGTCATAAACTGCCTTAGTCAACCCCCGTTTGTGGAACGAGACCTTTGGGTGGCCACGTTTATACAAAAATGACTCAGAATTCATTGCCATATATTAGATGATAATGGTAGGCAAGCATGTTCTGGGATTCTACCTCCACGATGCGCTATTTTGCTACCTGGGACACTTTTATGTTTCTTTAAGTGAGTGTGCCAAGATGATCGAGGAGGCACATTACATTTGAGTAGTAGGACACTTTTGTGTATTGAATATCATAGTGGAAATGCTACATAAGTATTTTTATTGGTAAAAAAATTGATAAGATGTTGGAAAATTGATTAGGTCCTACATTGTCTATGTCATTGCCAAACCATCCATTAAGAAGCAACACATGTACGCCCCTCTGCCTACTCCTAACTAGCCTTGGGAATCCATATTGATGGATTATGTGTCTCTCCTTCTAATAAGCATGGTAATGATTGTGTGTTTGTGGGAATTGATATGTTTTTTTAAGATGACCATTATAACTGTCTACAAGAAAAGTATCATAATAGAATCCACTACCAAAATATTCTTCAAATGAGTGTGGGTACGTGTTTGGATACTATAGATAATCATATAGTAGGCATAACAAGTTTCTAATCGTATTTTGGTCGAGCCTTTGGTCATTGTTTGACACCAAGCTCATTAACTACGTTCCACCCTAAACTAATGGCCAAATAGAGGTCACCAATTAGATGATCGTGCACATTTTGTTCATTTATAACTCCAAGAATCGAAGAACATGGGGTGGGAGTCTCCCCTATTTCCAGCATAACTATAACAAATCTCTCCATAGCTCAATTGGCCACAACTCCTTTCAAGTGGGCTCAAGATTTCAATCCTTGGGCCCCAATGATGTCATACTACCCCTTGCAACTATGCAAGAAGCATATACACATGTTTAATTTAGCGTTGACAAAACTAGTAAGTTTATTGAGCGAATTCACCACATTTGCTAACATTTCCATGATATCTTGTCAAAGGCCAATACTAAGTAGAAACAATGTCATGATCAGCATTGGATTCCACATAAGTTTCAACAGGGAGACTAGGTTTGGTTGCAATTGTAGAAGGAATTAATTGTAGGGACCCATGAAAATCTTTAGCCACTTCACTATGAACCTTACACCATCACCAAGGCTATGGGTGACAATGCTTTTTAGCTAAGTATCCCCCCCTTACTTGGCTAACACCCAATGTTCAATGTGGACCACCTTCAACTATACTTTCCACCATTGTTACACACATCAGATTCATAGATTAGATGAAATCAACAAAGATCAACCTATATTGAATTGAACATGCCACATTAATGAGATCGTGGACACACATATTAAGAGCACTTGCTAACAGAGGATCCAACTATGTCGAGTTGTCAAAGAATACAAGCTCTAAACCAAGGCAAGTGGCTCATTAGGAGCCAAATTTAGTAGAAGTTTCCCCAACTAATGGAGGCACTCAATTTAATAGGACCATTTCTTCCTAAGGGGGGAAGAATGATCTTGGTGGATATCGATGAACACCCACTTATTCCATTGACTCATAGAGAATCTTTCTATTTTGGTATTTTTTCTATAGTGTTTTAGGTCTCGAGATTTGGAGTCATTTCGAGGCCCTAAATGGTATTTTTTAGGTAAACAGACACTCGTTAGTCGTAGAATCTTGAGCATAATCGATAAACAGTTGTAGTGCGGCGCACTATATGTGCAAGATAACCTATTTCTTATTTTTTTGTCATTTTTGAGTTTTTTTTTTTATTTTGTGTTTATTTTTGTTAATTCCCTAATGTCAGATGGAAATTCTAAAAGACAAGTATGATATATATGTTCAAGGCAATGATGTCTTTTAAAATGATTTTCAAAGCTTCAAACCTTCTAAAAACATGCGATGATGAAACTAATTCTTGAAAAGAGAGTGAAGATGTGCGATTATTATAATTAAACAATGGTGAGATAGTGACCATGAAACCCATTATCCTTGCTGCCATGAAAATATAAGAAAACGGAACTCAAAGAAATCTAAGAATTGCAAGCAAAGTAAACTAAAATCACATTACATCAACTCATATTTTGACCCCTCACCATTCGACTCACTCTGTCTTTAGGAGGTAATCATAAATAACTTGAGCAATCTGATATCTAATTTGCAGAAAATAAAACTAATATCAAACTACACACTTCATACTTCAATCCCTCACCGTTCGACTCGCTCTGGCTTTAGGAGGTAACTGAGAATGTCATGATAAATTCAATAACTAAATTACAGAAAAATAAAATAATATCAAACTACACACTTCATACTCCAATCCCTCACCGTTCGACTCGCTCTGGCTTTAGGAGGTAACTGAGAATGCCATGAGAAATTCAATAACTAACTTGCAGAAAAGTAAATGAGAGAAACTGAAATAAATAACACAATGTTGGAACTAAAAACTAATGGAAATGAAAATCAACAGAAGGACAAGAATGATTCCATGTCATTAGTCATTAGAAAACTATGTGCTGCCTAGGCTGCCTATTGTGATCTGAAACAAAAGCACTGATCAGTTAACAATATCTAAAATGTGAAAAACTATGGACAGCTATCAAGCGTTAATACCATAAGAACTGTGATATATATACAAGTGAATGATTATGGCATAAGAACATAAAGAAATGAAACATGAAACTCTACAGTAATAAACAAGACCTCGGCCTGTGCAAGGGCCCTCTGCGCAATCCTCAGATAGTAAAAGATCAACCACCAATTGAGCTCAAAACAGAGACTTCTCATGTATTAAAATGCAGTCACAACACAGTGATAAAGTTACAGCACAGTGGGTTCCTTTACAGTCAAAATTACATTATCAGAAAGCTAACTAATATGCGTATGAAAATGCATTATTTATAACAGAGGATAATATAACTATTTTCCTACATTCGGTGATGATACAAGACATGTAAACAACCACGTCCCGAGATTTAGCATTATGGTTGCCGTGAGGATTCAATCTTTGGAAGGTGCTTGTTGGATCTGATTCATGGAGTAGTCCACAGGTGTTAAATTGTCCCCTAAGATCTAGGAACAACCACGAAAAGCTTCACGTGGTGAAAAATAAAGTTTTATCACCGTAAGACTCTTGAGTTGACCATCGTTTTTCCCACCGTTGACTATGGCCTTTTCTGATGAATTCGACTGAGCCAATAGGACTCGGTCCATGTCCACGTCGGTTGCAACTTGCCCATGTGGCTCGATTCACCTGAATACACCTGCAATATAGACTTTGACAAAACAGCTGTGGAAACTTGGGCTGGCTGCAAAAAGTGACAAGATTCCGCAGGTTATAAACAAAAATCTAGTTCAAATAGCAACAAAAACACATAGTCAAGAAACCACTTTAAATGCCCTTTTTAAAACTATTATGCAATGATACTGATGATTTAGGAGGTTCAGATGAATGGAAAGAAGCTAGAAAAAGGTGTAGGAAAGATGCAGTTTTGGGACTCAACATAGCCCCATTGTGAAGGTGTTGCATGTCCTCATGCAACCAAAATTTGGACTACCTCCCCTTCAAACCATATGTTTTGAATCTTCTGCTAGTCTATCCAGCCCTCTTCCTCTCTTTCTTGGTGCTGCTAACATCTTGGGCTTCTTCATCAAGCATCTGAATTTAAGATTAACCAGTGCTCTATTTATCTTTTGCATCTCTTCTTCAATTTTTTGTTCTTTTTGTGCCATAGTCCCAGGTGTAGCATAATGTTGTCATGGATGATCTTGTCCAGTTTGCTTTGTTCTTTGAGTGCTTCATTTTCATTTTTAATATGTCAATTTAAAACCTCCAGCTTAAAGATTTCTTGTTTCAATGATTGGACTAGGGCTTCTTGTGCTATGTGCAGTTGAGTGGATGAAGTGCTGGGACCCATGGCTGTTCTTTCCAAGGATTCTATGTAATCATACCCATGTTGCTACTTTGGATCTATTTTGGGTGTCGTTTTCCTGAGGCTATCCCCAAAATGTTGTGCAAGAGAACTGACTTCAAATTCTGGCTGAAAAGGACTCATGTCATCACCTTGAGGACTAGTTTCAACACTTGGTTGAGAATGAGGTGGACTATTGCCAGCTGGGGTTTGTTCAGGTGTTCCTTCTCCCAAATCAACAAAATGGGGTCCTTTTGTTTGTGTTTTTCTCCATTTTCATTTAAGCCTACTGCTTCTTCTTACATATTGCGGACTACTGTCTTTTTCCTTCTGTTTTCCTTTCCCTTTCTTTTTCGCCATAGCTGACTGTTTCTGAAGGTGAACCAATCCCTTAGACAATACTTGATGGTCTTCTTCTGAGGAAGGGGTTTGATCCACAACCTAAATGCTTCTTTTCTCTTTTGATTTTGTTGGCTTTTTACCCTCAGTCTCTTCCTTCCTCCTTTTAGACAATCTTTCTTCCCTACTAGTTTTCTTAATTGTTTTAGTAGGAGCCTTTTCCTTTGCCCTTTTAGACAGTCTTTCTTCCCTACTAGTTTTCTCAACTGTGTTAGTACGAGTCTTTTCCTTCCCCTTTTTAGATAGTCTTTCTTTTCTCTCAATTGTGTTAGTAGGAGGGCTTTGAGTTTTATCATCTGTTCTCTTTCTTATACTTCTTTTTGACGTACTATCTTTAGGGGTTTCTTGGGGTTCTTCAAAGAAATTTCTAATTCAAAATTGCTCCCAAGTATCCTTTTTCTCCTTTAATTGTTTTTCTATCAGGATTTTTATGAGACCATGGTGATACAAATGTGGTTCTATGTCCCCTATATGCTTTTGAACAGTTACATACATCTTTTCCAAACTGTTTAGTAAGAAATATGGAAAATTAAGGATCTGGTTGTCTAGGAAATTCATCAATAGATGTGCATGATACATGTACATTGCTCCAAAACGTCCCTCACAGGTGATAAATTTTTGAAGAACTAACAATAAGCTATCCCATTCTTCTTTTAAAAAATGAACAACAATTCCCTTTTTGAAAATGGTGACGTCCATACCTGGGTCCCGTAAGATCACTCTCCATGCTTCATCACCAATGCCCTAGTTCTTAAACCAGCATTCACCTCCCTAGGGAAGCTCTGTGGCAACTGCTATTAATGCTTCAGTTACTATGAATTTTAGGTCTCCAATTTCCATATCTAGTCCATTAAAAGACCTTGTAATGGCCTTTGTAACCTCCCTATGGTAGCCTTTGAATTTCTGGATAAAACGTAACCACCTGGCCTTCTTCAGTATATCTTTCACTTGTGGATATCCTTCAATAAACTTAGGTCCCTCTGGTTCTACCCTCAACATCTATCCCATCCTTCCTTTTGTTCTTTAAAACTCATCTGAATTAGCAGAGATGGTCAGGGTTTATGAAGGACACTAGCAACTATAAGCGGATATCAGAGAATAGGTACACGAAATGAAGCAGAACAAAGAAAAAAATGGGCTGAAGGCTTATGTGAGCACGGTGGAGATGAAGCCGTGAGGTCAATAGAATAGTAGGGGGAGCAAGTGCATCCGGTAGTTTTTAAAATTGGGTGACTGTAGAATGGATGCAAGCACTTTTATAAAATGACTGCAGATTTTGTGCGGTTGAAAGAAGTCGTAGTCAAATCAACCATGATTCATAATGAAAAATGGAGTGTGAGAATATTTCGAAACTTGAGTTAAATTTGGGAATTTAATCATAGGACCGTTGGAAAATGAATGCATGGCTTATGGAGGAATGGCGTGTAATGAAATGGTTATAGAGGCGATTCCATTTAATCATTGCATATAGTTGAGCTTCTGATTTAATAACTATGCAAAAAAATGTGTTAGAATGCCATTTGAAATAAAGTTTTGTTCATACCTTTGAAATTCTTGTCATTTTTCCTTAGTCTTCAATCAGTTGCTCCTCATTGGTGCTTTTGGATGCCTTATTTCTTCATAATATATCCTCATACCTGCATTTGATTTCATGATTGCTGAACCAACATCTGGCTGTAAAAAATTGTTTTTTTGAAAAACAGAGTAGTGGCTGCAGAAACCCAACTGGCTGCGGAATCAGTGAGCAGCTGCAGAAACTGATTTGAGCTGCGGAAACTGACCTTAGTTGCGAAAATTGACCCAACAAGCTTATAATTGAATGAGATGTTTAAATGATGACTGACTGGATGGAAAATGTTCATAATTTTTTTTTTTATTAATGGAATGAAATGGTGTTGAAATGAAATGATGTGGAATGGAAATGAGATGGAGTGGAATGAGGATGATGTGGAATGTAATGAAAAATGAGAGATATTTTTTTTTTTTTTTTTGGAAAATATAGGGTGTCAGGAATTCCTAATTTTCACCCTACATTTTCGGTATAAGGCTGGCAATCAATGATTGGTGTTCAAGCTTAGACAAATTTATTTTATTTTATTTTATTTTATTTATTTTTTATTTTTTGACAAAAAATAACAAAGGCTAGGCTGGTGGAGAAGAAGGATTCTTCTTCACCAGCCCTATTATAGAATTATCTTGAAACATTTTGACAAATTCCTCTTTTAAGAGTGGCTTATGATAGATCTTTAGTCTGTGGCCATTCACAATAAGAGGAGTTTGATATTCATCAATGGTCTTAATTCTTACCACTCCATTGATAAAGACTTTATCAATCTCATATGGCCCAAGCCAATGAGTCTAAAATTTGCCTTTAAAGTCCTTAAACTTAGAATCAAATAGCAATGCCCAGTCTCCTTCTTGAAACTTTTTCTCTTTGATGTATTTGTCATGCCACTTAGCTCTCTGATATTGAACTAGATCAGTTCTTAGGATCACTTCTTGTTTGATCTCATCTAACTCATTCAACTGCTCCATTCTATGCTTTTGGGCTTCCGATAGATCCATCCCCAACTGAACTGCCATCTTGAAGGTTTTGACTTGGAACTCAATGGGGAGCAGGACTTCTTTCCCATAAACAAGTTCATAGGGGGAATGTTCTGTTGTATTTCTCCATGTAGTTCTATAGGCCCATAAGGCTTCAGGAAGCCTTTCTACCCATTCTCTTCTGTGTATATGAATAACTTTGTTTGTAGACTCCACTTGGCCATTTGCTTGTGGATGGTAAGGAGTAGATTTCCTGTGCATGATTTTGTATTCTTCCATCAGCTTCTCCACCATGTTGGATGTAAATTGACTTCCCTAATCTGTCACAATTTCTCTTGGGACACCAAAGCGAGTAAAAATATCTTCATAAAGAAAACTAACAACTGAATTTTCAGTAGCAGAAAGTAATGCTTTGGCTTCTACCCATTTAGTGACATAATTACTACATACCAATATATACTTCTTCTTTTTAGATGGTGGATTAATAGGTCCAACGAAATCTAATGCCCATTTTTCAAAGGGTTCGATGAGTACCTATAGCTGTAATGGCATTTCATTTGAAAGAGTTGGTTTCCCTACTCTTTCGCAGCTGTCACACCTTTTGACATATTCTTTTGTATCTTTGAAGAGGGAAGGCCAATGATATCCTAAAGAAAGGATTTTATTGGTCGTCCTTTTTTCAGCAAAGTGTCCGCCGCATGGTTCATCATGACATGCCTTGAGGATGTCAGGTATTTCATCTTCCCTAACACATCTTCTGATCACAAAATCTGGCCTTGTTTTAAACAATTCATTAGAAATCCATGAATATTTTGAACTCTCCTGAATAATCTTTCTTCTTTCACTAGGAAATAGATGTGGAGGTAGTTTCCCTATAACCAAATAGTTAGCATATCTCATACCAGGAACTTAGTAGTTCTGCAAACAAATATTCATTAAGGAAACTTATCCTCTACAGGAGAATATTCTTTGGTATTTTGGATCCTAGACAAGAAATCAGCTACTGTATTTTGTTTCCCTGGTCTATCCAACACAGTAATATTGAATTCTTGTAACAGTAAGAGCCACCTTGTAACTCTGCCATTAGTTACAGGTTTGTTCATTAGATATCTAATAGAAAAATGATCAGTATGGATAAAAGTTTCATAGCCTATTATATAATGTCTAAACTTATTGATTGCATGAACAATAGCTAAGAACTCTTTTTCAGTCACAGTATAATTCAACTCAGTGGCAGTCAAATTTTTACTAGTATAATAAATGGCATAAGGAAATAAATTCTTTTGACCCAACACGGCTCCTAGAGCTGTATTTGAGGCATCTGTAGAAATATGGAAAGGGAGTTTCCAATTTGGTCCTCTCAAGATAGGTGCTTCAGATATTCTTGTTTTCAAAGCTTCAAAGGGTTTTTGACAATCAAGATCCCATTTGAATTCACAGTCTTTTGTAAGCAATTTGAAGAGTGGAGATGCTATTTTAGTGAAGTTTTTTATAAATATTCTATAGTATCCAATGAAGACTAGAAAACTTCTAACATCTCTTTGACAATTTGGAATAGGCAACTTGGAGATGACTTCAACTTTTGATCTATCAACTTTAATCCCATCTCCTGAAATGTGATGTCCCAAAACAATACCTTCAGTAAACATCATAAAGCATTTTTCATGACTTAATGAAATATTTGTCTCTTTACATCTTATAAGTGCTTTTTCCAAATTCTCTAATTCTTCTTCAAATGAGTCACCATAAACTGTAAAATCATCCATATAAACCTCTACACAATCATGGAGTAAATCAGAAAAATTCCTAGTACTGCTCTTTGGAATGTTGCGGGTGCATTACATAATCCAAAAGGAAGCACTCAGTAAGCAAAATTTCCCCATGGACAAGTAAATGTGGTCTTATCTTGATCTTCAAGTGCTACCTGAATTTGATTGTAGCCACTAAAACCATCCAAGAATGAAAAGTACTTTTTGCCTGCTAGTGTATCTAATACCTGATCGATAAAGGGCAAAGGGAAGTGATCCTTCAAGTTGGCTTTATTCAATTCCCTGTAATCAATTCATACTCTCCATTTACCATTCTTTTTAGGTACTATAACCAAAGGAGAAACCCATCGGCTATCTAAAATTGGATAAATGAAGTTTACATTGAGTAGTTTTTGGAGCTATTCTTTCACTATCTCCCTAAGGTTTGGATTCATCCTTCTCTGAGGTTGTCTAATTGGTCTACTATTTTCCTCGATGTAGATGTGATGAATACAAGTCTTAGGTTCAATACCTTTCAGATCAGTATATTCACATGCAAATGCAGTAGAATGTTTTTGTAAGATTTTGGTTAGTTCTCCCTGTTGTGATTTTTCCAAGTTTTTGTTGATATTCAATGTTTTACCTGGAAAAATTTCAATGGTGGAACTACCAAACTCTTCCATAGAGTAAAGAGACATTTTTCTAGATGATAGATACTCAATTTCAGAATCCAACCGAAATTATGTGTGGTCATATTCTGAAGATATTTCAAAATTTTCTAATGTATTTAGAATTTGACTATCTTGAATGATTTCAGAAATGGTAAAGACAGGTTGTATAGTGTCCTCATCATCGACCCATTCATTATCTCCTACTTCTGTAATTGCTTTTGCTGGAGGATACAAATTGAATTTCTTTGTCGAATTACCATCAGAAATGTACATATCCCCAGATTTACAACTAATGAAAGCGTCAGCTGTGGCTAGCCAAGGTCTTCCTAGAATGAGTGGATGCCCTCCTAGATTACTCTTGGGAGTCAAAATCATGAAATCTACTGGATATTCGCAAGAATATAAGGAGACTGAAATATTTTCTAATACACCATCTGGTTTGATTATAGATCGATCTGCAAGTTGCAGTGAGGTGGGTGTAAAAACAAGATTAGGAAGTTTTATTTGTTCCATAGTTTGTCTACTCCTAATGTTGATAGTAGCCCCTAAGCCAATCAAAGTATTTGGAATTTCTACCCATTGATATGTGTCTTGACAATTGGACTACCGGGATCTAGATACTTTTGCATGGTAATTTTTCCCATCATGATATCTACAATTTTTCCTACCAAGTGGATTCTTCTTGTATCTCTTGGTTTCCTTCCCGGTCTTTTGAGACTCAACTCCTTTATTGTTTTTGCTAAAATAGGAATATCTCTAATGGCTTGTAGCAAGGGAATCTTGATTTAGACATTCTTTAATTCATCTAGGAAATCATAGTCAGGCAACAAGATTTGTTTTTCCATTCCTTTGTCAATTTGTAATCTTTCAGGAAAAGGAGGTGTAGATGAAGATGCAGGTTGCTAACTATAGGAGTTGTTGGGGTTGACCCTTTTTCTTTTTCTTTTTGAATGTTTGGGTTTTGAAGAGATGCTTCAGAAACTTTATTGGCTTCAAGAGAATCTTCCTCAGAAAGACTTTCCTTTTGAGCATCTATAGAAGGTTTTTCTAAAACTCTACCAGATCTAAGTTGTACATCATTGAGAGGAACAATCATATAGGTAGGAAATTGTTGTCCTTCTACCATGTAAGAATTTTGAGGATTTTTATTATTGGGATTTGGCAATGGCTGGGAAGGTAGTTGATTTTCTTTTTGTTGGAATGGAAGAAAGAGTTGAGGAGCTTGTTGAGGAGTTTGTTGTTGTTGTGGGAATGGTAATGAAAGTTGTGGATTTTGATTTGGAATTTGTGGAGCTTGCTGATTTGGAAAGGATGGAGGATATTGATAAAATCGAGCAAATCTCCCATAAGGATTTTGCATACCTTGTACCCTTGATTGATATGGATTTTGAGATTGGGACCAAGGTTGTTGCCAAGGATTCCAATTTAGCGGGGGTTGAAAGTTCATACGATTATTGAACCCTTGATTTTGTTGCCCCTGCCATGGTTTCCTTGTAACAAAATAGAGAGATTCTACTGAATTTGCATCTTCTTGAAAGACAGCTTTGAGGCCAGGAATTGAAGGACAATCCTTGGTCTCATGGCTTTCCGAGAAAATCATACATGTTTCTACAACTTTTGCATCCAAGGGACATTCCCTTAGAGCATGTTCCTTCCTACATTTTGGACAAAAGATGGCCAAAGCTTCAGCATCTGATTTCTACTTGTTTTGTATTTTAAGGGTGTCTAGTTGCTCACTAAGGCTACCTAAAATATCAGTTTTGAACTCATCAAGCATACTGCCAATCTCTGCCCTACTTACCGAACTGGTTGCAGATTTGTTTGCTCTAATCAGAGAAGGATCTCTAGGCCCTTTTGCAGTTTTAGATTTTCCTCTTGAGATATGGACACATAGTTCTGCTATGTCATGAAGTGGAAGTTGAGAGATATCTCCTTTTCCCATCATGTTTAAAATGTCTATCCATTCATCTCTAGTGGCTTTCAATAGAAGGTCTTTCAAGGTTTCCTCATCTAGATTACTCATTTTTGCTCTCTTTAAGTTGTATTGAAATCTTTTGAGTAGATCCTCCAAGTTTTCATATTCTTTTTGCATCATCTTGAATACCTCATCCTTATGATTAGTGGGCATGCAATAGTCCAGGTATCTATCCAAAAATGTTTGTTTCATATCATTCGAACTATTAATAGACTGAGTGGCTAGTCCCATGAACCATTTCAAAGCAGCTCATTTTAATGTTGAAGGAAACAATTTGAGTTTTTGAGAGTCTTCCATATAATCATAGGTTCGACGCAAGACTTCAAACTCAAATAGAAATGTTTCGGGATCCTCACTTCTCAACCCATGAAAGTTTGGAAGGACAGATGGTGAAATGTTTTTCATTGTTGTATGGGTTTCGGCATCAACTATAGGGAATCCAAATGAGTTATCCCCATCCATATTTCCTCCGTTGTTACCTCTTCCTCCTCCATTTCCTCTTCCATTGTTTCCTCCTCCTCTACCTCTACCTCTACCTTCAAATCCATCTACTACTTCCTTTGTCATGATAATTTCTTCAAAGTCCTCAAAGTCCTCTAGTTCTTCTATTAAGGGAGGATGAGAGGCAGTTTCTTCCTTCTCTTCTTTAGGTGATTCTACTTCTTGAATTAAAATATGTTCTCCTGTAGAAGTAAAGAAAGGGTCTTCCTCTAAAGGAGATTTGGTAGATGGTGTAGGCGAATCCTCTAATTCAACTAATCCTTGAATTCCAGGAATCTTAAGGCTAGGGGTAGATGGTGGTGAATCTTGTCTATGCCTTGAAGAAGATGGAGTTGTGAAAATCGAACTCTTGGCTCTAACTATAAACCTTCCCCTAGAATCTCTTGCTCTATGCATGTCATTTTTTTAATTTTCAAGTTGGGCTAATAATTCTCTTTCTGATCTTCTAGGTCACACTGGGTGCAAGAAGAGAGCATACTTAAGAAATTATTAAACCAATAACTCTCTTTTCTGATCCTCCAGATCACACTAAGTGCAAGAGGAGAGCATACTTCAAGAAGTTATGAATTTTTCCCTTCTTTTAATTGTTTGTTTTTATTTAGGAAATTAGCTACCTAGTTACACTTCCCCGGCAATGGCACCAAAATGTTTGGTCAATTCAGAGTGTCCTAAATTGTTGTATTAATTGTCAATCCGGGAGTCATAAACTGTTGAAGTGCGTCACACTATATGTGCAGGATAACCTATTTCTTATTTTTTTGTTGTTTTTGTTTTGTTTTGCGTTAATTTATGTTAATTCCCTAATGTGAGACGGAAATTATAAAAGACAAGTATCATATAAATGTTCAAGGCAATGATGTTTTTTAAAATGATTTTCAAAACTTCAAACTTTCTAAAAACATGCGGTGATGAAACTAATTCTTGAAAAGAGAGTGAAAGTGTGCCACTATTCTAATTAAACAATGGTGAGCTAGTGACCATGAAACCCATTATCCTTGTTGCCATGAAAATATAAGAAAAAATAAACTCAAAGAAATCTAAGAATTGCAAGCAAAGTAAACTAAAATCACATTACATCAACTCATATTCTGACCCCTCGCCATTCGACTCGCTCTGGCTTTAGGAAGTAATCATAAATAACTTGAGAAATCTGATATCTAATTTGTAGAAAATAAAACAAATATCAAACTACACACTTCATACTTCAATCCCTCACCATTCGACTCGCTCTGGCTTTAGGAGGTAACTGAGAATGTCATGAGCAATTCAATAACTAACTTGTAGAAAAATAAACTAATATCAAACTACACACTTCATACTTCAATCCCTCACCATTTGACTCGCTCTGGCTTTAGGAAGTAACTGAGAATGTCATGAGCAATTCAATAACTAACTTGTAGAAAAGTAAATGAGCAAAAATGAAATAAATAACACAATGCTGGAACTAAAAACTAAAGGAAATGAAAATCAACAGAAGTACAAGAATGATTCCATGTCATTAGTCATTAGAAAACTATGTTCTGCCTGGGCTACCTATTGTGATCTGAAACAAAAGCATTGATCAGTTAACAGTATATAAAAAGTGAAAAACTATGGACAACTATCAAGCGTTAATACCATAAGAACTGTGATATATATACAAGTGAATGATTATGGCATAAGAACATAAAGAAATGAAACATGAAACTCTACAGTAATAAAAAAGACCTCCGCCTGGGCAGGGGCCCTCTGCACAATCCTTAGACAATCAAAGATCAACCACCAATTGAGCTCAAGAACAGAGGCTTCTCATGTATTAAAAATTAGTCGCAACACAGTGATAAAGTTACGGCACAATGGGTTCCTTTACAATCAAAATCACATCATCAAAAAGCTAACTAATATGTGTATGAGAACACATTATTTATAACAGAGGATAATATAATTGTTTTCCTACATTCGGTGCTCATACAAGACATGTAAACAACCATGTCCTGAGATTTAGCACTATGGCTGCTGTGAGGATTCAATCTTTCAAAGGTGGCTGTTGGATCTGGTTCATGGAGCAGTCCACGGGTGTTAAATTGTCCCCAGAGATCTAGGAACAACCTCACAAAGCTTCATGTGGTGAAAAAATAGAGTTTTATCACCGTAGGAATCTTGAGTTGACCACCGTTTTTCCCACCGTTGACTATGGCCTTTTCTGATTAATTCGACTTAGCCAATAGGACTCGGTCCATGCCCATGTCGGTTGCAAATTTCCCATGTGGCTTGATTCGACTGAAGGCACCTGCAATATAGACTTTGACAAAACAGCTGCAAAAACTTGGGCTGGCTACAGAAAGTGACGAGATTCCACAGCTTATAAACAAAAATCTAGTTCAAGTAGCAACACAAACACATAGTCAAGAAACCACTTTAGATGCCCTTTTTAAAACTATTATGCAATGATACTGATGATTTAGGAGGTTCAGATGAATGGAAAGAAGCTAGAAAAAGGTGTAGGAAAGATGCAATTTTGGGACTCAACAGTCTTTCTCCCATTTTCATGTTGACATGAAGAGTTGAGGCTTAAGACTTGCAAAGGAGGTATGTATGAGTGGTGATAGACTCATATTGGTTACAGAAAGTCATGGTGACAATTTTTCGTGTAACAGATTGCCCCCTAAAGTGCGAAGTCTGTAATAGATGAGGATAGTCTTATCATCTATGAAGCGTGAAGTGCTTTATCATTTCAAGGATCTTCCTGTAGATACCCCGGTCGTAACCTGTAAAAAAATTCAACAAAAAATATATATATGTGAAAATATCATCACTGAGGTAGGCATTCCCATACTCAGATCAAAACTGACTAAGAACTATCTAAAATTGTTCTGATACCGGAATGATTTTGTATTACATCACAAGTAGAAACATATGGACACAGTATGGGCGCAACCATCTGTTTATGAATAGTCCACTATATAATGATAACAAAATTCCTCGCAGCCTGGATGGTGGAAACTAGATCCAGGGTCTTCATTTCTACTTCTCGAACTAGTACGATTCTATCCATGTGAATGAACGTGTCGAAGTCGAACATGGTAGAAACCACTTGATTACCAGTCAATGATGTAAACTGTTAACAAGTGTGAGAGGAACCACCAGTAATGTCAATGGCCCTCAAAGTACTCAGTACAATCCATGAAATGTGAATGAATGAGTTGATGTCGAACATGTCACAGAATCCTTTGATTGAAGGTCAATGATGCATCTTGTCGTCAAAGGCAAGAAACCTGCCATTGAGGCATGCAGATTCCAAGGTACTGACAGTTTCTAGATCATATTTCTAGATAACGAGCTGCAGTTGATAGAAAGCGATCCGTCATAGGCAAGCCCATAACACGAAATCATAGATCAAGTCTGAAGAAATATATTTGGCAAGAACTAACTCAGGGATGGTCAATGATGGATGACAAATATTTTGTAGGTGAATGGTTTATTTGCACAGACCTCTTGAAAACATAACGACACTGTAGATGGCTTGGTGATAGTTGACCCAAAGCTAATACTCGAAAACCGGCTGAAGACTTTCAATGTGGCTTGATTAACTGTTAGGTAAAGGATTTCCCAACCCAGGTGAATAAAAGTGTCATGTTCAAGAGTGATGGAAAGTTCTTCAAACACAAAGTACAACAAACAGGTTCATTTTTCTCTCTTTTCCCCAACCATTTTTGGCAAGTACCTCTTTATTTTTGACAAGCTTGAGGAGGATAACATTTGCTTGGTTATAAGCTCATCCTACGGATGAGTCCAACTTAGTTTAGATTCGAACCCTAAGAAGGAGTGGTTTGTTCCTATTTATAATTGAACAGGTCCTTTACTGTTAAATTTTAACGAGTCCAGTATAGGAGAAACTCGGCATTTTTCAATTTCAGGGAGTCAGAAGAAAAACTTAAGAAAACTCCATGGCTATCCTTTTTCGTAAATTTGTGTCTCCCAAGACCGAAAAAGTATAAAATAATACTTGAGAGAACTGCTTGACCATTATGATCAAGGAGTAATTTTCATAATTAGTGCCTTCAATATGAAAAAGTAAAAAAGTGATCAAAAACACGTCATTTTATTACTAATATCGAACTCGAAAAGACAAAAGTCCGGCAATATTTTCATGTGTATACGGTCAGAAAAGAGCTGTAAGTGGACCATCTTTTAATTCCATTTTAACGAGTTTAAAACGAAAAACTTGACAATCTTTTCATAATTTACGAGTCAGAAAAGAGCTTAAAGAGGACTCATCCTAGAGGAACGAGTGGTATAAAGGGTAGCAACTGGTTCTGGCAATGGTGGAACTGCTCAAAACATGTAATGGTCAAGAGGCTGGCTAACAAAAGCACTCATAACTATGGTCCCTCAGGAAAGGAAAAACAACCAAGTGAAAGCATATAATCAGCCAAAGAGATGGTGGCGATGGAATGAAAACAACCAAGGCTCATCTAGTAGAATTTAGTGGATAGAAAAGGCAACCATGAGATGTAAAATGGGTATGAGTTCATTTTTACACAAGCTTGAACCAAAGAGAACTTTGCTTGGATTCAGTTTCATGTTTATACAAGCTTGAAATGAAAAACTATGCTTGTTATAAGTTCGCATGACCCCAGCAAAACGATACAAAGCGAGGTACATGTCCCCCAAACTTCATTGCATTCAACCAAGTGGATGAAATGAAGGTTTACTTTCAAGAGCTGACTCAAAAAGGGAGTTGTTTCATTTTTGAAGAGGTTGACACAAGAAAAGAACTATCCTCAAAATCCTTGTTTCATGTTCGAAACGAGCTTGACACAAGAAAAGGAACTATGCTCTAAAATCCTTGATTCATTTGTTAACGAGCTTGACTCAAGACAAGGAACTATGCTCCA
>APFE031549271.1:5120-49612 GCA_000404065.3 Pinus taeda
ATCATCCAAGAATTGTTCATTTATGTAATGTAAAGGAGGTTGCCCCCTTGAAGAGGCTGAATTCTAAAGTGTTGATCTATCTTTTCTATCTTTTTGTGAGTTGGTTCCATAACAAACACCCACTACCACTTGCTTTAGAATAAAACTATGGTCAAATAAAAAAATAAAAGGTATTTTAAATAGAAAAAAAATAAAATAACATTTGGGTGGGGACATAGGGTTGGATGAAATCCATGAGCCCCCATTGCATGGGGCCCATTTCTTTACATTTTATAAACACTATAATATGCTAGGGTTAAGGCTGTTGTCCTATTTTTTGTTTGTCTATTATGAAGAGCATGAAGAGGTGACTGCCTTATTCGAAGAGAGACTTAGGAAATAGGGAATTTGTCTCTATTTATCTGGGTTGGGTGTCTTGTGGTAGTGAAAAGGCCTTACCATGATAACTCTAGAAGACTTTGAGTAGTTTGGTAATGAAGTGTGCTTCTGAATTCAACTCCATTTCTATTCAATTCAATGCTCCTATCCTCAGACTCTTGAATAGAATGGAGTTGTAGAGTGCAAATAGGGAATCATTCTTTAAATGTTGGGTCTACTATTATTGTAACTACTATTTCAAGTTCAACCATAGGAACTACTACATCTACAAAGAAAAAATCTCAACGAACACCCAAAAAAAAGAAATTTATTGTTCACGGGGATGACATTACCATAGAACAACCATAAATTCCCTTTGAAGTTGGGATCCTAGCATGCTACGATATAGGGTTTGGTAGTGCTCGTTTATCAGTTCTTGATCCTTCCATTGTGCTTTGCCTTTCGAAAAATCTTTTGATTTGTTGTGGTGAGGGTTTGGTTGATGGTAGAGGTGGATTTAAAGAGCTTCCTCCTACACCTACTCATCATAGTCCAACTCCTTCTTCTGTGTCCCCTAGCCCGATATAGAAAAAGAAAGCATTTGGAGTATGGTAGGAACTTGGATTTCATGTGTTTTGTGACCTCAAAATGGCCAAATAAAAGTGTAGTAGCTACATCGAGGGTTGTTGTTCCTTTGAAAATGACCCACATGTAGTGCTCTGTCAAAATGTACCTCAAGAAAGTGTTGTGAGAAAGTATGGTACACAAGATGTATGAGAGAGGTACATCTTGCTATGGGTGTGATTTGCTTTTAATTCTATTATTACATCTAAGTAATGTCTTGATGTTGTCTACTATCTAGAGATGGGATTGTTGTAGAGGGAAAATATTGGCCTCCATTTTTCCCAACCACTCATCGTGATATCACAAGATAGATTCCTACTAATTTGCAGCTTGAACTCCATACAGAGAGGATAAATGGAAACATATTTGTTCATACCAAGAGGAGTGACAACCAAGAGTATCACTTTTTATTACAAAATATTTCTACAAATTAATAACCCAATAATGAATTAATGAGTAAAGTGAATGTTTTCATATATATGATAGCTATATTAGTTTTAAATTATTATTTTGTAAACCAATAATATTTTTATGTTTTTTTTTTTTATAAATAATAATATATTAATAACATAATAATCAATATTGAAAATTATGTTAATATATTTTTCTTTTATTAGAGTATAAATTATTGATTTATACATAAATGTTTTTCTTGTCAAGTTGTCTGTGATTCTCCAGTCTTGATCTGTGGCTTGAGGAGTCACGACCGAGGGGCATCTAAGCCATCAAAGTCACCTAGGGATTGCACCCGGCCTGGGCCACACCAGTCGTTACCTGACTAGATTTTTTAGCATGTCTCCTCCCCCTAGCACAGTGAACATCTACCCCATGAAATTTGATCACGGGCCGCTTTGCTGACAAAACTTTTATTAATTTTAAATCACTTCATCCCATCTATCCTAATTATTTCATTATTTTTTTCATTAATATTTAATATAACTTCATTTATGATTATAAAACTTGTTAACAGAATAATATAAATGTTAAAAATGATGTTCATGCTTTCACTCTTTATTTTAAATGTAAATTAATTTTCTTGACATATAAATCTAACCTCTTATAAATTATTTTATTGATTTCAGATCACCTTAAAATATGACTTCACACTCTATTTTAATTGTAAAATAATTTACTTGACATAGAGATTGTTATGAAACCAACTCACAAAAAGATGGAAAAGATAGATCAACGCCTTAGAAACTAGCCTTTTCGAGGGGGAAACCTCCTTTACATTACACAAATGAACAATTCTTGGATGATACAAATGACAAGACCTCCTTTCTATCTATAGGAGTCTAAGGGGACATAATATAATAAGAGCCGACATAACAATAATAACGTAAGGGAACAACAATAACAATAATGGGCTTCTATGGGGCACAATAATAACAATATGTGGACTACATGGGCATAACAATATAAGAAGGGGGTTTTTAATAATAATAATAAGGGTTTACACTAGTAGTATAGGGACCTAACATCCCCTCTCCTTCAAAAACTATTGTCCTCAACGCTTGAGTAGTTCTGGATGCTCCCATATAAAATTCTCATTCTCCCATGTGGAATCTTTAGCAGGTGACTTCTTCCACTTGATGAGTGTCGATTTCTTGTTTTTGTGACTACTTCAGGTTCCAATATGATTTTTCTGTCCTCATCAAGTTTGGGCAATATTATTTGAACTGGGATCTTCTACAACTTTTGAATGAGTGGCCACACTTCTTCGTCATTATTCCATTCATCCCTTGCTTCATTTATCTAGTCTGGTTGGATAATAGAAATGACACAAAACAATTCTTCCACATCATAATCCTTTCTTGAGAGTGCATCTGTAACAACATTTTTCTTCCCTTTTTTGTAGATAATTTGAAAGTCATAACCCAATATCTTTGTGACCCATTTTTGTTGTTCTTCTGAAGATAATATTTGTTCTAAAAAGTATTTAAGACTATCATGATTTGTTTTTACCTTGAAGTTTCTTCCCATTAGGTAAGGTTGCCATTTCTTAAGTGCATGTAGTATTGCCAACATTTCCTTCTCATAAATATCTTTCTTGAGGGACATTTGCTTGTATGGTTGTAGCCGTAAAAATAACCAATCACCTACATCAAAACTTCTTTCACTGCAATGCCGTTTTGCGTGTTGCTTCATTTGATTCTGCACCAAATTGGGGTTATCCTTTAAAAGTTGGAGAACTTGTTGTTGATGCTTGATGTGATCCTTCACTGCTTGAACCTTTTTCTTCTTGATATGTCCTTCTATCTTGGGAGTTTGAGGAGTGGTAATTCTTGCCAATACATTACAAGATATGGTTGGATTCATTTCTTGATGCTCAATGTGATCTTTCACTTCTTAAACCTTTTTCTTCTTCATATGTCCTTTTATATTGAAAGTTTGAGGAGTGGTAATTATTTCCAATGCTTTACAAGATATGGTTAGATTCATTTCTTCTTTCTCTGAGGTTGGTTCATGGTGAATATCCTTTTTTTCTTGATATTTCACTGCTTGGACCTTCTTCTTCTTGATATGTCCTTCTATCTTGAGAATAGGATGGGTCTTCAATCCAACATTAGATTCTATGAAATTATGATTAACATTAATTTCTTTCTCATCATGAGTTTCCTCTACTACCTGTTCGCCATTAAGAGGCCTTTCTTGTAGTAGTTTTGTCCCACCTTCCTTCAAACCTTCCATGTCTTTCTTCAAATATTCCATGCCTTTCTTCCAATATGATTTCATACCATCAATATCATCTTCCATGGCATAGATAAAACTATTTATCTTAGCTTCGATCGCATTCTTCAAATCATCCATCCAATTTTGATTACTCGATGTTTCTATTTTCTTAATTCGAGTCATTCTTTTTCTTGATTTTAGGATCTCAATCTTGAATTTTTTGTATCTCTGAAATTTCAAATCTCCAAGGTCTGGAATTGAAACCTGCGGTAGCCCTCTATGTTCTCCTTCCAATTCCTGAAGTCTGATCAAAATTGGATTCTCCAAGAAAGAGTTATGCCCAATCTCCCACAATGACTTGATTATATCCTTTTTTAGTAGAGCGAACTTGTACGAAGTGACATGTGTCATTGTTTCAACCTTAATACCTGAAAATGTTATACAACAAAGTACAATCCGTCCTCTTTTTGTAACGTCTTATGAAATTTCAATCTGATGGTTAGAGAGAAAGTTATGACGATTTTTCAAAGATCACCTGTTTGGGATGTAATTCGGGATTCTGCAAAAAACTGTAAAGTCCTAAGATTATATATCCAAAAATATAGCGAGAAAAGATTTGAAATTCAGACCCGAGCTTCACCATGATTTTGACTCCAATGGGTTTTAATTTCAGAGTCTAAAACATCGTAGAAAAGCAATTATAGTGAAAATGCCACGATGACCTGTTTGAGATGGAATTGTAGATAATGCACAAACCCTAACTTCCTTATATCAAATCTCCAAACATATAGCAAGACAATATTTGAAATTTGGACTCGTGGTTCAAAGCAATTTAAGCTCAAATGAGTTTTTGTTTTTGCTTCTGAAATGCCGCAGAAAAAAAAGTTATAGCGAAAATTCCATGATGACTTGTTTGGAGTAGAGAAACCCTAGAATCCAAAGCTCTGGTACTAAATGTTATAAAACCATCTCATAAAAAGATAGAAAAGATAGATCAACACCTTAGAAACCAGTCTCTTCGAGGGGGAAACCTCCTTTACATTACACAAATGAACAAGTCTTGGATGATACAATTGACAAGACATTCTTTCTATACATAGGAGTCTAAGGGGACATAATATAATCAGAGTCAACATAATAATAATAATGTAAGGGAAAAACAATAACAATAATGGGCTTTTATGGGGCACAATAATAACAATATGGGGACTACATGGGTACAACAATATAATAAGGGGGTTTTACTAACAACAATAAGGAGTTACACTAGTATTATAAGGACCTAAGAGATAAAATGACACAAACACTCAAAATATATTCTATATTATGAATGAGGAAATTACGCACATATTTATACAAGAAATAGTCTCAAGATAGGAATTCTATCTTAGACGTACAGTAGTGTGGTTGAGAGATTCTCTTAACCACACACTAAACTAGGAGAAACTATATTCTAGCTAATTCCTATTATGTAGGAACAAACTCCTCAAATGGAGAATTACAACCATAAACAAGTAGGAATTAATTATTTCTAACTCTAAGAGAAATTTAAACTACAAAATCTTTTATTGATTTCAAATCATCCTAAAATATATATTACATTTCGTCATCTTCCTTACCCTAATTACTTTAGTAACCTTTTTTCTCATCCTCAATAATGATGAAAAATAAAATGAAAATTTACAACTGAATACGACTTTTGAGTTGCTTAAATGACTCCCAAAAATTCACTTCTAATAGAAGTTACTCGGATCACTACATTAAATGTCCCAAGGAAACAATATTGAAACAACTTTTCTAATACCTTTACTTCGTGTCTTCATTTTATGTCCTTTGTTCAAGTTGCTTGCATTGCATTGGATTATCCTAATGACTACTCAATTTCCTCATATTATTAAATATATCTTCAAGAAGGCATGACATGTTTTCGAATCTTCATATGATTTGAAAGGAATAAAATTATAGGAGTGACATTTCATAATGATGGTACATCTTTACAATAATATTGATCTTTTAATATTGTACTCATGATTTACAATTTGCATTTGCAATATTATTGACATTTTAATATTGTATTTATGATTTACAAGTTTCATGTTTAAGTTAAAAAAGAAACAATACCTAAGATGATATGATTCGACATGTTTTCGAATCTTCATATTAAAAACGAAACAATACCTAAGATGTGATTATAGGAGTGACATTTCATAATGATTGTACATCTTTACAATAATATTGATCTTTTAATATTGTACTCATGATTTACAATTTGCTATATTATGGATCTTTTAATATTTGCTGTATTTATGATTTACAATGGCTTCATACTCAAGTTTCATACACCAATATTGTATTCATGACATACAATTGTTTCATGTTCAAGTTATAAAAAGAAACAAAAGAACAATTACAATTATATTAATTTAATTGGGAATAAATTATTAATCTTTTAATATTGTGTTCATGATTTTTAATTGATTCATGCTCAATTTATAAGCCGGAAATTTTTTCTCATTTCAAATTTGGAAGAAAGTATTAATCTTTGATTCAGATTCAAGTTACAATGGGCACAAACCTTGCTTCAATTGACTCATCGTGTCTAAAAGAATCTCTATAAAATTCAACTAGAAGTAACCATTTTTAACTATGAAGGTTCCTTTAGCTAGGTTTTGAAACATTCTTTTTTCCCATGAAGTGCATTTTTCTATTGGTTATATAAAGCTTAACTTGTGAAAGTGTAACTCTTTTTTATTTGATTAAATTGGAGTGTACAGAAAGACACTAAAAAATGAGAAGATTTAGACTTATCGATTTTTAAATTGTTACTATTTTAGACTTATCCATTTTTGAAATGTTACTATTTTTGTTGTTAAAATAAACGAAACATACCGTTGTGATTAAAAAATGATATTTGTTTCAATAGAATTCATTTGGGTCATTTGTGGACTCAAAACTCATTATAACTTCAAATGAAAACACACACATTGATATTAATATCTATGCTTCTAAACATCTTTTAATCATGATGCATATGTTTATTTGAGTTTATTGTTACCATGGTCAATGTTAGAATGTTTTAAGAGGTGTTGATTTATCTATATGTGGGATGCCATTTTATTTGCATTAAGGTATTTGATATATTGACATTTTAGCATCATTTCTATCCTATTATGTTGATATCATAAATGGATTACCACATATATTTATGTGATATTTACTAAAGAAAATCACATTTTTATGTTGATTATATATATATATATATATATAATTTAGGTTAATAATGGAAAAATAAAATATTTTGTTGAAAAGGGAATGGAAAGTATTTTAAATAACAAAGGAATATTTTGTGAAATCATAATCGACTTTAGGATATAAATTAATAAGAACAAGAAAAAGAAAAAAAAACCAAACAAAGATGATGTCAATTTGTATGCCAATTTTTAGGAAGTTGGCATAGAAGAGGTAAAGAAACTTTCAAAAGAGTTAATATTTATTATGATGATATGATTCTAGTGAATTTGATGATTTTGAATAATATAATATTTGTAGAGACTGTAATCCAATAAAATTGTGTTAGAAATGTATTGAATATAGACATTATTTTCCATGCAATAAATGTAAGTGTTTAATGATAAGAATGATTTTCATTTAGTAGATAAAAGACATTGTTGAGCACCTATTTTGGGGATTTATGTAATATATAGTGGTGATATTATCCATGCAAGATTTTTCTCTCACACACACATATTCACACACGTATACCAAATGGGGTGAAAATGAAGTTAATAGTATGCCTATTGATGGTGACATTGAGGAAGACTAGAAAATATATATATATATCAGTCTTCCCCAATGCCACCATCAATGGACATACTATTAACTTATTTTCACCCCTATTATATATATATATATATATATTATATATATTATATATATATATAATATATATATATATATATATATATATATATATATATTTATATATATATATATATATATTATATCTATATATATATATATATATATAAGTTGTGATGAATCAAACTATTTATCCCATTGTCTATTGATAGATTGTGCTATTATAGTAAAATATTCCTCGAGGTCATCATTGATGAACATATTATTAACTTACGCAATACACAATGATAACCTTGTAGCAGAATACATCACAATGATTTACAAAATACATCACTAATGAGAATTCAAAGAAAAAGAGAGAAATGAGAAATATAAAACCATAAATAAACATTGGAAGTCTAATATCTAGAGCACAAGTTATCCTCTAGGTTGATGTATCCCTAGGCCTAAAGAGCTACATCCTTGTCCATATTATTTTTCTTAATGCAAATGGTTCCACTTCTTGCAATTTTTTACTACCTACTTTGAACCCATGGATGACATTGATTAGGTTGTCAAGTTTTTATTATAGATCTACCAAATTCACCAAGTATTTGAGTCAATGTTTATTGAGTATCATGGTTATACTTCTCATTGACCTCCAAAATATAGGCCACAATACCCTTCACCTATCAAAATAATTCAATAAGTCTAAATTATTTTAAACCTTGACTTGTGGTGTGGCCTAGATCGGGAATCTAGGTCTAAGTATCCACATCCATGAGATAATTAGACATTGTCTCCATGCTAGCCTTTACCTTCTCCATAGTCACTACAATATTCCCATTGAACTCAAAAAAATAATAGGAGTTGATATCCCTAAATGCATGTTTCACAAGTATGGTTTTCCTATTGCTTTCTCCCTCACATCTACCCTTAACAAGGTATCTTGAAAAGCACTAGGTACACAGATCATCCTCCACTATGTTAAGGTCCAATGTAATAACACCACAAAAATATCTATATTGCACTAAGTAAACCAACAAACTAGAGAAAAACTATAGAAACAAAACAAAATAGCACTATAACCGCATAAAACCCCTTTAAACCATCATTGAGCATTCATATCTTTATCCATCTTCATCATCATAGAGATTGGAAAGTTCTACTCCATATTCAATGTGGTCATAAGTGATTATGAATTGAAAGTTGTATATAAAAACTCCATAACATAACATTCTTCCCAGCATAATTGGCACTATCACTTGATGCCATCATTTTATGAGCCTCCTATGTGTAGTAATCCAAAATACAACCTTCCATTGTGTCATGTTTCAACACTCCATATAAGGACGCATCATGCATTGTTGTCATTGATACTTCCCTATATTTATATTCAACAATTTACATCATATCACCTCATCTATATTGTTCATTACATATTATAACGTATGAATAATACATTTAATACGTTTGTTTTAAAATAAGAAGGGAAATATCAACTTAGATATATTGATGTGTATATTGAGCCTCTTATCAATAAACTTCAAAAGTTGTGGGATTGAATCACTATGTGTATCATATCCAACTCGATAAGGCAAAGCAATTCTAATTCCATGGAATACTTGCATGGCTTATTTATGATGCACTTGGGTTATAACATTTACGTGATACATAAAGTGAACTCACATATTAACTCATATATTATTATCTGTATTTTTTTAATTATTTACAATTTACTAATATCACTATTGTATATTTTGAAAGGATTAAAATAAAGTGTAATTATATTGATCTACTATGTGGTCCCAAACTACATCTCAATGTTCAAGTAGCTTAGGCCCAGGATTTGTATGATGACTACAAAAATTTCCTCCCCCTAAAAAAGTCAATGGTAGGGAAGAGAATAGAATAAAACCATAAAGAATGACACCTTAATGGTGGAAGAAGGTTTATGATATAAGTCTCCATGTTAAGAAATTGACTTCAATTATATGCTTGTATGTAACTTCCTAGTGGTTACTTTTGTAGTTATTTTGTAACAAATGTGATTCGTTTATGTGACCAATGGGGAAATTTAATGGTATATTACGAGGTTTGAAGTAATTTTCTATACAATTCAAATGATTTCCATACTACGAGTACCTTCCAATATCTCATTTGTTTGACATAATACATACTGGGAATAATTTCACAAAATGCCTATGGAGAGTGTTAGATGTAGGAATTTACAGGGTAAGTTCCTCAGACAGAACACCAAAGGACACCGCTCAAAAACAAATCACAGATCAATACACCAGTTTTTTTGACGTGGTTAAAACCCTCAAAGAGGGAAACAATCCACGACCTGAGCCAACGTGGCCACTTCAGGCAATTTATTAATAAAAGAATGAAATTTTACATAAGATTCTCTCATGAATCGTTAACCTACAAATGACCTTCCATGTTCTTTAAATAGAGATCATGGACCAATCGGGTGTTATGCCATGGATCAAGTGTCAGTAATACCGAGGAGAGAATGAACCGTCGGATCACTACATATCATGACCGTCAGATTGTAAGTTACAAAAGTACATAGTAAAGAAACACACTTTACCTAACTCTACACTAGACCAAGTTATACTTAACTATTTCCTATGTGTCGGAATATCCTAACATCCCCCCCTAAGAACAACTTGGGATAGGATTGAAGGATTTACAAATATGACACAATATGAGAAGGAAGGAGGCACTAGAGCCTATCTCCCCTTAGTGACAACTTCATGAACTCCAACCATAAATTGAAGTTTAGTAAATTCGCCTCCGTGAGAGCCTTTCTAAAGATGTTTGAAACTTGATCATCTGTTGAACAATATTGCACTTCAAGAACATGGTCGTGAATGAGCATTCTGATGAAGTGCATGTGTAGTTCAATGTTGCTACGCTGATGCTGGACTGGATCTTTGCATAGTTGAATGACACTTTGATTATCACACCAAAGTGTAGTCGGATGCTGCTGTTGAAAGCCAAACTCTGATAGGATCTGTCGAAGCCACAAGGCTTCCTTACTAGCTTCTACGACACCACGATATTTTTCTTCTGATGAAGAAAGAGAAATGGAACCTTGTTTCTTTCAAGCCCATGCAATAGGTCCTAAACCAATAGTGAACGCATAACCGGCAGTAGACTTCCGATCATCAGGGTCACCAGCCCAATCTGAATCAGTGAAACCAACCAATAGAGGAGATGCTTCGGCACTGTAATGAGCTCCAAACTGAATTGTACCTCGAACATAACGAAGTATTCTTTTAGTTGCTTTCCAATGACTTTCACGTGGGGTTTGCATAAATAGAGAAACAAGGCCAACAACAAAGGAAAGGTCAGGATGTGTATGGGTTAGATACAAAAGTTTCCCTACAAGTTGACGGTATAAGGTAGCATCAACTTCTGGGGAAGTACAAGTGACTGAAAGTTTGACTCTCGACTGAAAGGGAGAAGGAGATGGCTTACAATATTCCATGTGAAAATGGCATAGAAGATCACAGGCATACTTGGATTGGGAAAGGGAAATACCTTCCTTGGATTGCAAGGCTTGAAGACTGAGAAAATAATGTAAGTGTCCTAAGTCTGTCATTTCAAACTTCTTTTTAAGGTTGGACTTCACATGGTTGATAAGGTTGGGATCACTACCAGTGAGGATAAGATCATCAACATAAAGAACAAGAATGATAAGAGACTTGCCCACTTTCTTGGTGTAGATAGTATTGTCAGAATGACACCTAGAAAAGCCAGATTCTAAAAGAAAGTTATCCATTTTCACATACCAAGCCCGAGGAGCTTGCTTGAGACCATAAATGGATTTCTTAAGCCGACATACAAGACTGGAGTCTGTTTGTATAAACCCAATAGGTTGTTCCATATATATTTCTTCATGTAAATCTCCATGCAAGAAGGCGGATTGAACATCCATCTGATGGACTTCCCATTTGAAAGAGGAAGAAAGGGAAAGAACAAGGCGGATAGAGTTCATTTTGGAAACAGGGGAGAAGGTTACAGTATACTCAATGCCTTCAACTTGTGAAAATCCATTAGCAACAAGACGAGCTTTATGTTTATCAACTTTCCCGTCTGGTCCATATTTGGTTCTGTAAACCTATTTGCATCTAACAAGTTTTTGTCCCTTTGGTAGAGGAACAAGATCCCATGTATCGTTTGCCAATAATGAACAATATTCTTCATTCATAGCTGTGTCCCAATCTGAATGGCCCGAAGCTTCTACAGAGGTGTCAGGATCATAATTTGTTGAGACTTGAGCCAGTAAAGAAGAGGATCTTTCAAATTGAGAACGTGAACGACGCCGATCTGTAGGATCACCAACAAGATCACCTGCTGCATCCTGAGTAGCACAAACCCATTTTGGAAATGAAGGAGGTTAAGGAGGATCTTGAGAAGGTAGGGGAGGATTGTCATCCTCACTTTCATCATCTGAAGACGAAATATGTTCAAAAGTAGAAGAGATAGAGAGAGGTGGCACATGCGCCGAACTAAGCTCGTAGGCCGATTTATTTTCATCAAACTTTACATCTCTTCTAATGATAACATTTTTGGACTTAAATGGAATAAGTCTATATCCTTTGACATCTTCAGAATATCCAAAAAAAATACATTTTTCACTCTTGGGCTCTAAAGCTTTATGTCTCTCATCTAGAATATGCGCCCATGCTTCACTTCCAAAAACACGAAAGTGACTCATATCTGGTTTAATTGAGCTCCATGCTTCTTCACGAGTGACATTATTTAAAAATTTAGTAGGAGTGCAATTTATTATGTAATTTGCACAGTTAATTGCTTCTTCCCAATAATTAAGACTAAGTCATTTAGATTGAAACATACAATTAGCCATTTCCTTTAAGGTGCGATTCTTCCTTTCAGCTACACCATTTTTTTTTGGAGTATATGGAACAGTATGTTGCATTTGAATTCCATTCTCAGTGCAAAAGTTGATGAAGTCGTTTTTAACATATTCTCCACCATTATCAGATCTTAGCTTAAGAATTTGATGTCCATATTGTTTATCAACAAAGGCCTTAAAGGCCAAGAAATTGTTAAATACTTCACTCTTGAGTTTTAAGAAGTATAACCAAGTGCGTCCGGAGAAATCATTAATGAAAGTTAAGAAATACTTGTAGCCAGAGAAGGAAACAACTGGAAGTGGACCACATAAATTACTATGCACAAGCTGTAAAGGGGCTGAGGCGTGCCAAGAGGCACATTTTTCAAAACTGTCCTGATGATGTTTTTTGAGTACACATCTAGAACAAACACCATCTCTGCATGATACCATTGGAAGACTTGTCACCATATTTTCTTTACATAGATTTTGAAGGGAGCGATAGTTTAAGTGACCAAATCGCTCATGCCAAAGTTTGATCACTTCATCATTATGAGCAACAAATACCGAGGGAAGATTTGATGACCCAAAGTTGTTAAACTTATACAACCTTATAGAATCATCAGCAATTCCAGTAGCTAAAATCTGTCTAGGATCTCTTAGGTCTTTAATTACAACATCATGAAGTGAAAATTCAACGATTTTACCTTCACCTGAATGAGTTATCTAATATACAGATAGAAGGTTTCAGGATAAGGTTGGAACACATAATATATCATTAAATTGACCATTGTCTAGATGAACGGTTCCAATCCCTACAACACTAAGAGATCTATCATCACCAACATAAATATTTTTGGTGTTACAATCGTTTAAAGAAGAAAACATGGCTTTGTTTTTGGCCATGTGATAAGAAGCTCCAGAATCAATGAGCCACTCATGAGAATGAGAAGAAGAAGATACATTTACCTAAAGATGAAGTTGAAGTTGAAGAGTGCTCCAAATGGATGTTATGCTTCTTCATTGTTGCTTCCAAGGATTCCATCTTCTTAAAGAATTTGGATTCTAAGTGGTCATCTCAATTACAAAAGTGGCAATGTCTATCAGTCTTCTTCCCTTTGTTTTTATTTGCCTTATCATTTTGTTGAAATGATTTTTCATTTTGAGACTGAAATTGCTTAGGACCCTTGTTGGGCTTAGGACCATTGTTTTTAGGATATTGCTTCTTAGGATTCTTTGAATTTGATTGTTGTTGGGTGGCTAAGGCTTTCTTAGAAGAGCTTCCAAGATTAGGAAGACTAAGATATAAGAGCTTTTCTTGTTCTCTTATTAAAGAATCACAAAAGGCATCAAAAAAGGGGAACTTGTAGTCTTGTCCTTGAGAAATAAAGGCTTCTCTAGTAGAATGGAATAGATAGGGCTACCATCTTCTTTCTTAACCTTAACATATTCCAAGAGAAGTCCAAGGGTCTTGAACTTGGATAAAAAATCTTCAATGGAAGCAAAATTATTGGGGTCCAATGTAAGCAACTCATTTTTGAGTTGATGGGTTCTAATTTCATTTTTAATTCCAAAAGCTTTAGTGAGCTATTTCATTGCTTCATTAGGAGTATCAAGTTCTGCGATATGGAATCTAAGGTCTAGATAAACAGACATCCCTATCAACCCACCTGATTGATCTTGCCTATTTTCCCATTTGGCTGTCTTATCTTCATCTTGAGGTTTGGTTTCTTGGTCTGAGGCTATTCTGTAAATACCTTTACTTCTAAGTAAATCCACAATGTAGGACCACCATTGGAAGTAGTTGGTACTGTCAAGAATAACTTGGCATGTACTTTCCATTTTAATATAAATTGAATTCGTAGATGCTAAAACTAAGTGTTTCAGTGGAAAGATCTCGAAAAATTAGACTGATTAAAAAAAAACGACTCTGAAAACGGCTTTTGGATGAAGAAGTTACGACTTTTTGAAGAAAAGTTGTTGAAGGTGCCGACAAAGTGAGTGAATGTGTGAAAATGAATGATAATGTTATATTTAAAAAAAATCCCTCGCACCATCCCCTCCACACCCCCCTTTTCCAAACTTAATCTAATTAGCTCGCTTTAAAAAAAACTATTTTATTTGACTCATTTTTATAAATAAGTGAAAGTCACTTTTACAATGGTACTTTATGAGCTACCCACTAAATTGTAACTTAAATAAAAAGATAAAGAGACTTTAGAATTATAAGTAACTCACTTTTTATAATTGGTGAGGACACTTTTACATAAAGTAACTTTAAAACATAAGTTACATGTGTTTTTTGAAAAAGTATTTCAACAAAAAGAAAGACTTGAACTCAAGACCTCTATTCTCATAAAGTAACTTTGGACTAAGTGAGCTAGTTTAAAAGGTTAGTAATTTTTGGAAAAGAGGAAGGGTTTTTTTTTTTTTAAGTCACTGAAGCTTTGGTGTGCGTACTTACTTGAAAAATCTATTTTTTTGTCTACAAAACCCAACATGGACATACAAAAAAAAACAAACCTTACGGCTTGAAGTTAGCTTTAGCTGGAAACTAAATTTTTATCTCAGTATTTCTGATTTTCCGAGATCACAATAAGGCGCGGAAGAAAAGAGCATACGCATTAGAAAAATCCTTCCTTTTTGTTTATGATTTTCCCAGATCACACAGAGTCACGGGGCAAAGAGTATATGCAGAAATGAAAGGTATAGATCCGGTAATAAAAAACAGAGAGCTAAATAAACTGAAATAAACAGAGAAATGAATAGTTAGAACTGCAAATAAAGATTGTATACCTCTAGATCTTTAAAATGACATAACTAGGGCTACCATAAAACTTTTTGCGTGAAGGAAAAGGGGTTCTTCACTGGAACAAATTCTCCTAACACAATAGAGTAGTCCTCTTAGCCCGAAAGTAGTCAGAAACAGTAGATCTAGGAAACAACTGTCAGATGCAGTTGTACCGGCTTCAAATTTAGATCACCAATGGATGCAACCCTCAAAAATCTCTGATACCATCTAGGAATTTACAGGGTAGGTTTCTCAAATAGAACACCAAAGGAGACCACTCACAAACAGATCATAGATCAATACACCAGTATTATTGACGTGATTAAAACCCTCAAAGAGGGAAACAGTCCACGGTCTGAGCTAATGCGGCCACTTCAGACAATTTATTAATATAAGAATGAAAATTTACATAAGCTTCTCTCATAAACGGTTACCCTACAAATGACCCTCCATGCTCTTTAAATAGAGATCAAGGACCAATCGGGTGTTAAGCCATGGATTATGTGTCGGTAATACTGAGAAGAGAATGAACCGTTGGATCACTTCATGCCTAGAACATGTTGTGACCATCGGATTGTAAGTTACAAAAGTACATAGTAAAGAAACACACTTTACCTAACTCTACACTAGACCAAGTTATACTTAACTATTTCTTATGTGTCAGAATATCCTAACAAACCACCCCACCAAACACTTCAGAATGGTAGCATTTAATACTTTCTCCCTACGTCAAGATTGCTCCCATAGCATACCCACTCATATTTTTTCCCACTTCGAAGGACTGATGCAAGTTTGATAATTTCAAAAATGGTGCTTCATTGAACTTCTTATTTAATTCTTCAAAGGTCCTCTACTGGCCAACACCTTTCAAACACATCAACTCGTGTCGCTGCTAGATCTGCATGGTATAGCTGCCTTACCCAGCCAACGCCGACACACTGAAGAAGAAGAAAGTTTCAGGCATGATTTTGCATTTTCATGGGCATGGTAAGAAACAATGTTTCTACATTGTAATTTTAGAAATTTCTCATTTTTTTCTCTATATGGAGCCTCGTCAAGTTGAGTTTTGATATGCAAAAGAAACACATAGTTTAAACTAAATGTTCATGTTTAAAATGTTTTTTTCCACCTCCATGGGGAATCGAAATGTGCTCAATCTTAACCACCATACGACTTACTAGAAATATCTATGGGTGAAACTTTTATATTACATGTTTTTGTTTAAAATATTCCAAAATATGAAAATTTAATTTCCATATTAAGTGGGGTGTGAGGTAATCATCACCTAGAAAACATGGAATATGAGAAGATATTGAGCGTTGATTTGGTTATTGTTATGTTAAATGGTATATTAGATGAATATTAGATATTTATTACCAATCTTGTAGTCAGAGAGAAAGTACTTTTGTATGATAATTTGACATGTATCATATTGCAAGAAGAGGAACATAGGAAAAATCTTAATAGATGGTTTCAAATTTCAGATTTGGTGTTAATGACTAAAGCCAAAAATTCATACAAAGGAAAGTGATGGGAAAGGAATGTTAGAGGAAAGTCTAATGTAAAATTTCATCAAGGTGGGGCATCATTAAGGACATATACAAGCATGAAGAATAATACCTCATGTTACTGATGTGGTGTGATGGGAGAGGAATGTTAGAGGCAAGTCTAATGAAAAATTCCATCATGGTGGGGCATCACCAAGGACATATACAAGTATGAAGAAGAATACCTTACATTACTGATGTGGTAAGTTTGTATGTTTGGACATTATGCTAAGGACCATTGGAAAACATAAATTTTGTGAGTCAAAATATAGAAGATTTGCAAATGATTTTGTTGATATAGAAGCAACAACAATTGATGATCTAAAAATTATCAAGTTTAATTCAGATGAAGTTTACCAACAAAAGTATTTAACTGTGATGCATGGTTCATAGTTTCCAATGCTTCTATTCATATTACATGTCATAGATATTTTTTGAAACTTATCATGAGAAAACTAATCTTGGATCTAGGTGATTATAGATGTCATGAAATAAAATGTCATAGTGATGTATGTATGACTTTACCAAGTGGTCATGCCAAACATATAAACAATGTAAAGTATGTGTCAAGGACTGAGAACAATTTAATTTTAGGTTTAATAATTATGGACCAAGGCTTAAAATTTGAATTTGTGAAGTTGGGTTGTCATGTGAAAGACATATAAGATCACTACAAAGTTATGGTAGAAGGAATCAGAGTGCGAGGCCTCTACAAACTTGAGGTTATTATTAAGGATCATCGAGCATTGTCATTAAAAAATATGTCTACATAAGAAATGTGGTGCTTAAGGTATGATCATCTAAATTTTAAAGAACTAGATTTACTTCAAAGGAAAGAGAATCATGGTGGTGGTGTTGAGAAATGCAGCAAGAAAGTCTCAATTTGGTTTTGCCTTAATCAAATTGAGAAAAATTGAATTTCCACATCAACAAGCAACTTGGAGGCAATTAACTTGTGTGACATGGCTCTTGTCACCCAGTTAACTCAGTAAATTCAAGTTAGAGGGCTTGCAGTTCAGTTAAGCATGTGTGATTGATAAATTTTAGTAATCTAGTTCAATTATATCCAGTGGGTTCTGTTAAACTATTTCTAACAGTTGGAGGAACTAGTGGAAGGTCAGTTGTGTAGTGGGATAGCAGTCAAACTCAGTGATCACCCAATTAACTGATCAATAATCCTAAAATAACTAGTGCATGGATAGAATTCAAGTTCCCAGTTGTGGTGGAGATTCCAAGGTAGTGTAACAAGTAGTTGTAAATTAGTTTGAGTGTACAGGTGTTGTATGCAGTCAAATGATAAAACCTTGGGAATTGCACAATCAACTAGAGGAAAATTCCTAAAAAATAGGGGCTAATTCTCTAGGATTTGTGCAAGGAAATAGAGGCTCAAGCAGAGGCAAAAATTGACTAAGTCTAGTTCGAAGCATCTCATTGAGAAAAGAGATAGGTTATTCACTTGGAGGTTGTGCACTGTGCTGGAAAGTAATTGTAATACATCTTTATTCATCTGATTAATGCAAAGAGGCGCTTGAGGGATTTTTCCTAGTTGGGTTCCCCTAGAAAAAATAATGTGCATGTGTGTTGTTTCTTATTGCATGTATGATATTATTTTTCTAAATTGTGAATTGAATTCTGCATATCAACAGGGTAGAATTGTGTCTCTTGATTTAGATTAAAATTTCTTGAGCAATTGCAATTCATACACCATATTTCTACATGGTATCAGAGTAGGATTCACATTAGAATAGGAATTTCAAAGTTGTTTCTCAGGAGGTTCAAATTTTTAGCTTCAGTGTAGCATGATCTCTTCAGAGTTGGGAAAATGACCTTCAATGAGTTGAGATTAGAGTATGCCTTGAAAGGCAGCTCAAATTTTATTGCATGAAAGGATCACATGGAGGTGGTTCTTGATGACAACGTATTTATGGAATATGTCAAGATAGAAATTCCAAAACCAGGATCAGTGGATGACCAAAACCTAGCCCAATGGAAGAAATATGTAGCCAAAACGAAGAAAATAATCTTAGACGGAGTGTGATACCACATTGTCTCAAATATCTATGGGAAAGAAACTCCTTTCACAATGTGGAAGGCATTGACAAAGTTGTTCGAAAATAGCAATGATCATATAAAATTGGCCCTCAAAGACAAAATTTGACACATCAAGATGCAAAACAATGATACTATTTTGCAGTATCTCAACATATTTACCCAAATTCATGATGAGCTTGGAGGGGTTGGTGTGAATGTTGCAAAAGATGGCCTAGTGAGCCTAACTCTTCTAGGCCTACCCAAAAGCTGGCATAGCCACCAGGACTCAGTGAATGGGAGGGAGAAATTATCGAATTGGGAACACTTGTGGTCCGATTTGGTACAAGAAGAGATTAGGCCGAATACCGGGTATGGAATCTCATCCAAGGAAGGGGATGAAGAAATTTTTGCAGTGGTTGGAAAGGGAATGAAGTGAAAATGGAAGAAATCTCAAACCAAACCAAAATCCATCCAAGGGAGGAAGAATAAATACTTGTCCAAAATAAAATTCTTCAATTGTCATGAATTCAGGCACTATGTTACAAAGTTTCCACACAAAAAAGTGTGGAAAGAATAACTCAGGAGGAGCAGTAGGTGAAGATTTGGCTTCGCGATTTTAGCTAGACTCTACTCTTATCGCATGCATGACTAACATAATGATGGGGAGTGTGTGGTACTTTGACTCTAGTGCCTCGTTCGACATGACAGGTTGTAGATATTTTTTCAATGACCTATAGGAGAAAAATCACAAGATGCATATTAAGCTTGGGGAGACGGAAGGTACAGTGCCATCAGGATTTGTATATTAACCTTTAAGAGGGACTCAAGATCTCCTTTTTGCCTCAAATATGTCATGTTTGTTTTAGGCCTAAAGAATAATCTCATCTCTATAGCAGTTTGGGAAGACCATGGTTATGATGCAATCTTCAGCAAAGGGAAATCATTCCTGATACACATACTGAATAGGTGAAGTAGATTGGCATTTGTGTGAAGAACCTATATAAAATTAATATGGAAGATTGTGTTGGATTAAGCAGTAAGGCAGAGAAAGTGCAAAGTCGTGATGTTGGTGAGCTCTGGCATAAAAGATTGGGCCATTTGTGTCATGGCATCCTGAAAATTATGTAGCAAATAATCAATGGCCTCCAGAAAAGAGCACTTGAGCAACAGGATGTCAACAAAGGTTGTATCTTGGGGAAGTATGTGAAAACCAAATTCCATGAACGAGATAAAAAAACACAGGAAATCTTGGAAGGAGTCCACTTTGATGTTTGTGGACCTTTCTCAACAACCTCCACTACCAGAGACAAATATTTTGTTATTTTTATTGATGATTTCTCGAGGAAGTGTTGGATCTTCTTCATGCGGAATATGGATGAGACATTCTCAAATTTTGTAGAATTCAAGGAAGTAGTTGAGAAAGAGATCGACAATAAGGTGAAGGATCTCTGGAGCGAAAATGGAGGTGAGTATGTTTTGAATGAATTCAAGGAGTTATTTGTGAAAGAAGGCATTCGAAGAGAGCTGACAACACCCCACAACCCACAACATAATGGGGTATCTGAGAGAAAGAAATGAAGCACTGTTGGAGTTGCAAGAGCTATGTTATATGACCAAGGCATACCACTGCATTTGTACGCAGAGGCATGTAACATAAAATTCTACTTGTAGAGCCAAAGTCCTCATTGGATTCTTGGTATGATTACACCAAAGGAGGATTTCTCGCGGAGAAAGCAGAATGTTTCTCACTCGAGCCAAAAACATAGTTGGGAGTTTTTGTAGATTACACCAAAACTCTAGACAAATACCATGTGTACTTACCTTTCCTCAGAATGACAGTTATGCAAAGGGATGTAAATTTCGATGAGTAGAAAATGATGCGGTGCTCTCTTGAAAGGGAGCTTCAGATCCCACCAGAAGAGGAGGATTTAGCTCCAAAGGATGAGCATCAGGAAGTTGCAAAGCAACCACAAATAGAGGATTAGAGAGTGGAGACATCCACTCAAACATAACCATCCATATAAGGTAGAAAAAGAGTCATGGAAGTTGATAGATTGGTGCAGGATGTGAGGGAGAATGTGGGAGCTCCTTCAAATTTGCCTGGGTAAAGGAGGTCATTTGAGAGGTACACCGGCTACATGGCTCTAATGATTGAGCTTGTAGAGACTGATCCATCCTCTTTCAAGAAAAAAGTTGAGCAACCTATTTGGGTTGATGCAATGGTGGAAGAATATGAATCAATCATCAAGAATAATGTTTGGAAAATGGTCCCAAGGCCAATAGATAAATCATACGTGGGTTTGAGATGGATCTTCAACATACGAAAGCATAGAGAAGTATAAGGCTAGATTTGTGGCCGAAGGACTCTCAAGTTGAGGGAATTAACTATGAGGAAACATTTTCTCCCATAATAAGCTATTCATTCATTAGATCAATTTTTGCACTCACTGCACAGATGGGGTGGAAGATCCAACAAATGGATGTAAAAAAAAACATTTCTCAATGGTGTTATTGAGGAGGAGTTATACATTGAGAAACCATAATGTTTTGAGACATTTTATCAGGAATCTCATGTTTGCATACTCAAGTCAGTGTTGTACAGTCTCAAACAGGCACCTCGTGCTTGGTACACTGGGATCGACAGTTATCTCACAAGATTGGGCTTCACCAAAAGTGAAGCAAATGTGAATCTCTATCATATATTGGTAGAAGGTAAATTACTTATCGTTGTTTTATATGTTGATGATTTAATATTAATAGGTGATGAGCATCTAATCAACTCTTGCAAGGAGGACCTTACAAGGGAATTTGAAATAAAGGACATGGGTCTCATGCACTACTTCCTCAAGCTAGAAATTTGGCAAGGTGATGGGGAATTGTTTGTGTCTCAAGGAAAGTATTCCAACAAGATACTATATATATTTCGCATGGAGAGTTGTAAACCCATTGAGACACCTCTAGCGACCAATTGGAGGAAGGATCCTGCCACTTTGGGTGAAGATGTGGATGCTACCATTTACTGGTAGTTAATGGGTTCACTGATGTATCTTGTGAACATACGAACATATATGTGTTATGTAGTCAACCAACTTAGCCAAGCTATGGTAAGGTTGACCAAATTATATTGGAAGGCAGCTAAGCATGTTTTATGGTACCTCAAAGTCACTATGTAGTATGGATTATGGTACAGATGGATAGAGGGAGTGAATCTGTGTGTCTTCACATATGCAAATTTGGCAGGGAGTCCATCCGAGTGAAATATTACATCAAGTAGAATTTTTAGTGTTGGGTCCACAGTAGTTTCTTAGTACAATTGGAAAAAAAGATTTGTGGCACTTGACTTGGTAGAAGAAGAATACATAGCTACAAGTTAAGAAACATATGAGGCGATCTAGATGAGAAAGATACTTGTTGGACTATTTGGTGAGATGATGGATCCAACTGTGAACTATTATGATAATCATAGTTGCATTAAGCTCTCTAAGGCTATGGTATTTTATGATCAATCCAAGCATATAGATATTTGATATCATCATTTACGAGAGTATGTGCATAGGCAGATAATGTTTCTATAGTACATTCCGACAAAGGAACAAAACGTTGACATCTTGAAAAATCCTTTATCAAGAGGGAAGTTCGAATTCCATAGGTGAAAGACAGGGGTGGTTGATAATCCCTTTCTTGCTGAGAGGAAGTGTTGAGAAATGTAGCAAGAGAGTCTCAATTTGACTTTGCCTTAGACAAATTAAGAAAAATAGAATTTCCACATTAGTAGACAACTTGGAGGCAGTTAACTTGTGTGACATGGCTCTTTTCACTTAGTTAGCTTAGTAAATTCAAGTTAGAGGGCTTAGAGATCAGTTAAGCATGTGTGGTTGCTAAATTTTAGTAATCCAATTGAGTTTAGTTAAACTAGTTCTAACAGTTGGAGGAATTAGTGGAAGGTCAATTGTGCAATGGGACAAAAATCTAACTCAGTGACCATCTAGTTAACTGGTCAATCAACCTAAAATAACTTGTGCATGCAGAGAATTCAAGTTTCCAATTGTGGTGGAGATTCCAAGGTAGTGGAACAAGTAGTTGTAAACTAGTTTGATGTACAGGTGTTTCATGTAGTCAGATGATCAAACCTTGGGAATTGCACAATAAATTGGAGGAAAATTACTAAAACTAGGGGCTAATTCTCTAGGATTTATGCAAGGAAATATGGGCTCAAGCAGAGGCAAAAATTGACTAAGTCTAGGTTAGAGCTTCTCATTGAGCAAAGAAATAGGTTATTCATGTGCAGGTTGTGCTCTATGTGGGCAAGAAATTGTAATACATCCATGTTCATCTAATTAATGCAAAGAGGCTTGAGAGGTTTTTCCTAGTTAGGTTCCCCCAAAAAAAATATTGTGCATGTGTGTTATTTCTTATTGCATTTATGAGATTGTTGTTCTAATTTGTGAATTGAATTTCGCAGATCAATAGAGTATAATTGTGCTTGATTTGTATTAAAATTTCTTGAGAAATTGAAACTCTATCACCATATTTCTACAAGAGGGTCTCTTAGTTTTTATGAATGAACACATTGAATGTGATGGTTGTGCACTAGGAAAACAATAAGTTTTCTATAATTGTAGATAAGGAAAAGGGAGATTCTTGAATTAATGTATACTAATGTGTATGGAACAATGCAAAGTAAATCACTTGGAGGAGCTTATTATTTTCTTATCTTCATTGATGATAGAAAAATATTTACATGTCCTTATTTCACAAAAAATAAAAGTGATGTGTTTGAATATTTTAGGGTTTAAGAAAATGGTTGAAAAAAACAAGAAAATCATAAGAGGTCCTTAGGATAGATCAAGGACAATAATACACATAAGGAAATTTCATCAAATACTACCATAATAATGGGATTATGGGATTTAGGAACAATGCATAGTTTCACATGCTTCTTAGTAGAATGGTGTGGCTTAGAGGAAAAGCAAAAACCTAGTTGAATTTGCTATAAGCACGGGGAATTCATTGGGGGAGCAATACCATACCATGTGCATTCATATTAGGGGATATATATGAGGGAAAATGACATAATATATTAAGAATATAATAAGGGGTAAAGGGTTTTTATATTGGCAAGTACAAAAAATGGAGCATGAAGTTAATGAAAAAAATATAAAGGGGTATAAAAATGTTAACAAAAAAATGGATATCTACAATATCTAGTGAAAGTATGGGTTTTGTACATTGGAAAAGTGTATCGGGTTCATATTGGTAAGGGCTTAAAATGTGGTTTCTAGGGGTATTTTCCAATATGTAATCTAAATAAGGGTATTGTTTAGTATGCAACGAATGCATGTGATATGTTAGAGGTTCATTGAGTGAAGCCTCCATGGATATAAGCATGATTAAATGTAAGAATATTCTTAATGGCTTTTGGGCTGAAGCAATAAGTAATATTATTTATATAAAAACTTTAAAGTCCAACAAAAATTTTAGACCACAAAAATACTTATGAAACATTCCATGGTTATAAATCAATTATTAATCATTTGAGAATTTATGGGAATAAAGCATTTTCCTATATTCCAAAGGAAGATAGAAGGAAAGTTGATGTAAAGTTTCTCAAATGTATCTTTATTAGTAATTGTGCTAACCATAAATATTGTTAGTGCCTAAATATACCTCAGGCTGAGAAAGGTAGGATCTAGGACAACATCAAACCACGCTTAACCTGGTAGCTAGCCCTACCAGGTCGGGAGAGGGCTCTCTCCTGGTCAATCTTAGCAAGAAAATGATCAATAAGAGCTTGGGTGGGGGAATGAGGCTCAGTTTTGTAGAGATCTCAATGGGGCAAGGTAGGCAAATGATTTGGCACTTCAAATTGAATGAGATGGAGAGATTAGACAGGTGAGGAGTTGAAGAGGGCAAGAAAAGCCATGGATCCTCTTCAAACAGTTGAAAACATCAAAAACTAAAGCAAACCCTAGGTAGAGCACTGCAATTTCAAGGGATTCTACCTTTACCCTTGTTTGATTTAGTTAAGAAGAAACAAGATAGATAATGGCATACATAACACATAAGTAAATTTAAAATTACAGAAGAAAGCACTGTACCAAAACAAAATGCCACATGAATCCCAAAGAGTGCTGCAAACCCTAGTTTTTATTCCTTAGCCAAAACTGTTGATATGAGTATACAATGAAGCTCCAAGCTTTCTCAAAAGTCAAACCATGCTAATGACTAAAAAATCACAAGATATAGACAAGCCATAACTCATCCTAGCCTCTAGGGGTCAAGCTCACAAGTTTAGGAGCTGTTCCAACTAATTCTAAACTGAGAATTACAAATTAGGTAGTGGGACAGCTTGCCTCTAGAAACTAGGGAATTGATTCATTCAGTTTCAAACAACTTTTTAATAGATGAATCTACCTCCATAAGTGAAAATTTGACATATTTACATCATGATCCGTCCATTTAAATTACATCATAAGTTTGACATTAAGAAGGAGAAAAGTCAAACTGTCCAAAAGCTAGGCGAAAAACAGAGCTTTCTTGGCCAAACTGAGCAAAATTTACCTAATGCACCGCGCTGATGTCCCTATTCATAGCGCCTGTTTGTAGCCACTTTTGGAGCCCTTCCCGGTGTCCAAATTTTCTCCAAGTGTGATTGTTGGAAAGGTCTGCCTGTCTGCTTTCCAACCCAAGTGGGATTTTTGAATTTAGCCTCCATTAGCCCCTCCAAAATTCAGTTCTCCCAACAATGCTTCCTGTGTGTCAAAATAGGGGCAGTAAGGTCATTTTGTGAGTGTTTTTGACCTTTTTGAGGGCTCAAAACCTGTCAAAATTTCTTGGCCATTGGTGGGAAAGCATATTTTTCCATGCCAAATCCAAAAATGCTAAGTTTTTGTCATTTTGAGGTTCCCATCAAAAGCGAGCGCCAGGTGGTGCGGCGCATAGAGCAGAAAACTCTGTTTTTTGTGCCAAAAATTCCAAAATTGCAAAAAGTGTCCCAAATTTTTTGAAATTTGGGCTAAGTGTTCTCCATAAAGCATTGTGTTGGGCCAAGTAAGCCTCAACCAATATCTGAAGTCTATCATGCTCCTTTTGCCTCCTTGATGCCCTTTTCAACTTTACCTTTAAGCTCCTGATTCTCGCCTTGCAGACTTTGTTTCTTGCCATGTAATGATAAGCCATATGCCTCAACAATGTCTTCTCCCTATTGGCCTTCTCCAAGAACCTTTCTAAGTGGATACTAACTCTTTCAAGCCATGATTCTCGACCGGCATTGATTTCTTGCTCAAGTGAAGTGAGCTCCACCTTCCTCCTTTTCGAAGCTTGGTAGTTTTCCTGTATGTTTTGCAATTCCATAATCACTTTTTGATACTCAAGCTGCTTGTTTCTTTGCTCTAGGTACTTTATTATCCACTTAGCCCTTTCCAAGTTAAGGGACAAAGCATTGATATCCGCCTGTTGCTCCTGGATGACCTCTTTGAGTTTTGAGCTTTGTGGGCCCAAATTGGTATCATCATCCTCAATGAGAATGAAATCAGTCTCCTACTCACCTGAAGGCCCCTCATCCTGTAATGGCCTCTTGCCTTTGTCCTGAACCTGCTATGCTGATGAAGGAAGCGAGACCCCTTCCACCCTGGGTGGAGATAATACTCGCTTTACTACTGCAAATAACCGTCTGGTGCCCTTTTGATAAGTGACAAACACCGACATACTGATGGTCTGTGTCTCATGACCTTCCTGTTGATATGAAGGTCCACCTATCTCATGCAAAACCTCTGGAGGTCCCTGAGGAGCTGTGAAAAACTCACGAGAAATGAAGTCCTTCCAAGTGATGCCCTGCAAACCAAGCTGATGGATGACCACAATTTTAATGAGAGAAAAATGATAAATACTGTTGAATTACTGCTGAGGAGTCTTGTGTTGTACTAGGGTGGTCATCTTCTCAACATTTCGACACATGAAGTAGGGGAGATTCATCATTCTCACCCTGGTAAAATGCATAAACAGTCTGTTATGGTAGGCATATAAGCGGGAAAACCGACCCTCACAGCTGAAATACTTCATTATCAGTTTCATCAAAGGAGCATAGGAATATTTCAGGTATCGAAAGGGAAAAACTCTGTTGAGTTGTCTCAAATAACCGGGCTTGATGTATGGTTCATAGTGTTCCCTGTCAATTTGCTGCCTTTTGTTCCATTGTCTCCAATATTGGGAATGTCGGTTGCTAGAGAAATAGATTATGGTGTTAAAGTGAATTTTACACCAGCTAGAGTGGCTTGACCATTTTGTAAATGAAGCACAAACAACCGGGCCAACTCATGATGATACTGAATTCTAGCAACCATCTCACAGAACTCATACCAGGATTAGTGTTGGAAACAAGTGATGGCCAGAGGGCAGACCTGTAGCTCAGCAAGGGTAGTGGGTTCCTCTCGTATATGTTTGCCACCTTTATGAGGCCTCCTTGGTGCATGTACCTCTGTAGGAGAATCACTGTGTGTATCTTCCTCACGGTCATATGAAGGATCAAACTCCATGCTTGCTAGTAAGTGAGTTTTCTTGATGAGTAGTACGCATTTTATGGTGTTTTTATTTTTTTATTTTCTGCACCAAGGGAAAAGTATATGAGGGACTGTGGAGGGAGAGAGTATGGGGAATTTTTGGACTGTTAGGGCAGGTTTTTGTTTGGGAAATAGGGGATTAGGGAGTGATATGTAAGCTTTAGGGACAACACATAAGGTTTAGGGATTTATATTTAGGATTTTGGAAAATGGGAATTGGGAATAGGGATGACTGAATATGGGTGTTAGGGAATGGGTGGATAAGCTAGGAAAATGAGTGAAGGAGTGAAAAGATGAAGGAGTGGAAGAATAAGATTGGCAGCAAAATGATAAGTTCAAATCCTAAGCAATAGTTTCTTGAGAGATGCAAGGAAGTAGGGTTTGATTTTTCTTTACACAACCACCATATATTGTATGAAAAAATCCTTCACTAGCAAGGATGAGAGTTTAACTTTCTTGCTCACTGGAGGTTTTGGGCGATTTTGGCGTTTTGAGGAAGTTTTTGAGCGAGATGGGCTTGGAAACTCTATGCGCTACGCCTCAAACCCAACGCGCCGCACCTCCTAAGTGCGCGCACCAATTTAAATTTACACCGAGAATCGCAGCCCTATGCGCCGTGCCTCCAAATTTGGGTAGTTTCTCTCCAATTTCACTTGCTTTGCTCAAACACGGCCTTCCTTTGCTCACACTTTGCTCTTTGAATGAAAATGAGCTTTTGATTTGAGGAGATGATTTATATATAAGGACCTTTAATTTTTGTTTCATAAAAACCCACTTTTACAATGTTTGCAATATGACTTTATTTTTCCACTCTGTTTTTTGAGATTTTCAATTTATTTGAACCTTTTGATGAACGGAATGACTTAATTTGTCTTGATTTGTGTTTGCTTTGCAGGGGATGGAGCTACTGAGGCTTGGGAAGGAGAACAGGGTTTCCTCTGAGTTGGTTTACATACAAGAGAACTGAAAATACATGAATTAATACAATAAAACCTAAAATACTCGGTAATACATCTCTGAGCAATTGATCATGAAATTTATTGGTAATGGAACTTTATTCAACCTCCTCATGCGCCTGCTGGCTGTTATTGGACATTTTGAAACCATTTTTGATGAAACCCTAGACCTAATGATAGTGAAACCTTAAAAGAATGACTCTTGAAATTTTTAAAGACAGAAAAGGTGACTGCGTATGATTTTGATCAATAAAAATGGGCCAGCAGGTAAAGGACATGAGGGAAAGTGTACAACAAGCCACTACCGTCAGATGATCCATGCTCCTAATGGAATGCAGTTGACTAAGCGGGACACCTAATATGCAATGCAACAAGAGGATTTGATCTCTGACGGAGGGATGAAGATATCGACACTAACAAATATTACAAAAAGTGTGATCCCATTACTCATAAATTTTTGTAAGTAGAAATGTTATATGTCATCACATTTATCTTCCTTGCTTATTGTGCTAACCATAAAGCTTAAAAAATGTATCATTCTATTATTCATAAATTTTTGCAAGTAGAGATTATATATTTCATTACTATTATAAATGATGTTCAAAAAAATGAATATCAAAATGTATGGAAATTTCGCTTAGAAAGCATTGAAAGTGTAAGAGAATAAATTAATGATCAACATGATGGTGTTAAAGGTTAAAGTAAAATTGAAGCTACAAGTAGCCAATGTACACCAACAAAGTGCGGAGCAACTTTGTAGAGTGGTAAGGCACAACAAAACTCAAGGAAAGTTCAAACACTTATTAGATATAAATATTATGATATTATGACTCAAATTTTAAGTGTAGAAGAACCTTTGAAAATATCATAAGGTAAGGATGAATGTTATGAAAGAGGAATATGATTCCATGAATGAAAAATGAATCTTTGGAACTTACAAAATTACTTGAAAACAGTATTATTATAGGTTTAAAATGATTTTTCAAATCTAAATTCGATGTTGATGGTAGTATACACAATTTTAAAGCTAGGTTTTTACCAAAAGGCTATTCACGTAAAGAAGGAATAGATTATGAGGACACATTAACACATATAGCTAAAATTAATATCATTAGATTGATAATTTCTTTATCCATTAAGGATAATTGGAAATTACATTAGTTGAACATTAAGTTAATATTTTTTAATGTTGAATTAAAAAAATTGTGTCATGTTCATCCAAAAGGTTTTGTAAAGTACGGAGAAGACCATATTATATGCATGTTAAAGAAAACACTATATTGTCTCAAAAAAACTCCCAAGTTATGGTATGTGAAAAATTGACACTTTCTTCTTCTAGCAAGGTTTCATGAAAAGTGAGAGTGATCAAAATATTTACATAAAGAAAGATGAAAATGGGCATGTTGCTTTGATTTCATTGTATGTTGATAACTTAATCATAATAGGAATTACTATGAAATTGATTAATGAGATAAAAAGGTAGTTATCACAGAAATTTTAAATGAATGATCTTAGTTAGATGTATTACTAATTAGGAATTTATGTTTGGAGGGAAGATGGTAAAACTTTGATCACGAAAAATAAGTATACAAAGGAATTAATAAAAATGTTCAATATAAGTGAATATAATAATTTCTCTACTCCATTATAACTAAATGTCAAGAATTACAATGATAATGATACAAAATAAGTAAAGGGTACTTTGTATAGACAATTTGTTGAAAGCCTAAACTATCTAATCAGGATAAGACTAATATTGCATATTTAGTTAGCATACTTAGTCAATTCATGCTTATACCACATGCTAATCACTGGAAAACAACTAAGACATTCATTTGATACTTGAAAGGGACTGTAAATTTTGGTATTGAATATATTAATCATTTGAACATTGAGATGACATGTTATTCAAATTCCAATTGGGCATGAGAACCAATGATAGAAAACCCATCATTAGATATGGATTTAGTACAAGATTTGGAATTATGTATTGGAGTTGTAAGAATCAACCAACTATTTATGTCCTGAATAGAATCCAAGTATAAAGCATTATGCAATGTTATCTACGAAGCAATTTGGCTAAGGTATATTCTTGTAGACATAGGAGAAAGGAAAGAAGTATCTATTTCTATCACATGTGACAATCAAATCTCAATAATTTGGCAATCAATCCAATTTATCATGCAAGATCAAAGCATATCGACACTTAACATCACTTTGTGAGAAAAATAATTCAATCAAAATAAACTTATTTGATGTACTATAATACAAAAGATATTGTGGCAGATATATTTCGCTAAGCCTACATTTGTAGTATGTAGAAAGAAGCTATGAATATTAGAGAAGTCATTTATCCGTTAAGGTGGAGGGACATAAATAATTGTAAAAATGAATTATAAGTGAGTTGTTACGTTGGTAGTTACAAAATCAAGATTGTTAGAATCTTAGACAATTATAGGGGTGTACCTCTTTTCATCCTATATATGTATGCATTTTGATGATCAATTAAGATGGTGAGACAAATTCATCTCTTTCTTTGTTTCCACTAACCCCTTTACTAATAAATATGATTAAATATGTGTTCATTGTTGAATGCACCCTTAACATGTTGATGGATGATGCTACTGACTCACTTGCTCCCATCACCTATAACCCCAATAAAAATGATTAACTATGCTAAGGTTAGATCGAATTAAACATTCAAATTTTAAATTTAAAATGATATTTTTTAATTTTTTGAGATAGTGAACCATGACCTAGCCCACTGATGATGAAAATCCACTGATTATGTACATATTCACCTCACCCTTGGCCCCTCCCTTCAAGGATTTGAAAACATATATATTTGTTTCTGGAGTGTATTTTCATTATGTTTTGTAGTAATGTGTCATTTATTTGAGTTTGTTGAATGATTAATTGTTGTTGGTAGAGGTTTCCAAATGCATTTCAGATAGAAGAGATCGACCACAAATCAAAGCCGCTGAGTAATTCACACCAGACTATTAGTAACTATAGCACCAAAACAATCTGCGTGTGGAGCCAGAATTCCACAACAGGCATCTGTTGCGTTGAACCTATGGGTGATTGAACGGTTGAACCTGTGGGTGCATAAGGAGGCGTGCGAATTGAACGTCGTGACAACTCGCTGTTTTCTGTGTGTGAAGAAACACACCATTTGAATCCGATTGTTTCCGGTTCGGGTTCCTTGCTCTCTTATTTATTTCAGTCACGTTTCGGAGGAACTTTCTGAGAATTGTAGCCTGGTGGAGTATTGTGGAGCGTAGTGCAACATACCTACGTGAAAGGGCCAATTGTTGTTGAGTGAATCGACTTCCCTTCTTTTAATGGTTTGTATGTTCGGAACTATAGCGCAGTTCCTTGACCACGAAGTTGTAATGCTGCAAAACTTCAGACCGTAGAAGTATTCAGAGTGGGTTTGTGTGCCCAGTGTGAGCAGTGGTTCGTGGATTCTGCGCAAGGCCAATGGTGTAAAGTCATGTATTGTTGTTGCTAAGCCGAGATGAGGGTTGAACATAGTGCGGTGCTGTGAGCATCATGTGTTCTAGCAAGTCGAACTCTCCCCAATCGAAATCAATAGTGGGACTACCTCGGCTTGTTTGTGAGTACCATTGCGAACAACTGGCCAGGAAGAGGCGAAATCAATAATAGGAACGTTTATTTACATGAAACAAATAGAAAAAAAGTGAAGATGGCATAGAGGATAGAGGTTGGAGCAATATTAGAAAGTAAAAGATGGTGGAAAATGAAGTTAAAGTTTGCGTGATTTTGTGGAATAGACTCAAGAGCATGGTGTATTATGTGTCACACACATGTATTAGTAAGCAAGTCTATGATGTTTTGTACTGGTTCTTGATAAAATTTGTAATAATATGTATTTGAGTTAGTGATAATATAAGTGTACCTCATGAAGTTCATGGTAATCTAGAGACCACCTTGTTAGTGGATGTTTGTGGTAAGCTAGAAACCACTTTGTAGTGTAAGGTTTGTTGTAAGCCAGAAACCACTTGTGAGAGCGAAATGGATAGGGATTCCAGTAGCATGGTTGAGGGTCCGCTGACAAAACCTTGAGCATAGTTTAGGGTAAGACGATAAAACCTAGTGCATGGTTACTGGTAATCTGAGAAAACTCGGGTTGATACTAATGGAGGGGGACTTATAAGTACAAATACAAATATGCAGATATAATTGTTCACTGAACCATGTACACGAAGGACATCCTAGTAAACTAACGGTTGCAACAGTTGGGTAACCACGCATTCTAGTGGAAGGTTGTTCCTTTATATATATTTCGACATATTTTTTCGATCATGTTTGTAAACACCAAGACCGCAACTAGACTTCGTTGATTTAGATAAAGACAAGTAGTCATTGAAGGGGGGGCTTAGGAAATACAATTCCTACTTGTCTTAGTTGTGATGCTTTCTAAGTATAGGAGTCTTTTCTCCTAGTGTTTAGGAGTTTGCTGAGGTCCAGTTGGTTGAGAGATTCTCTCCAACTAGTTAGCCTCCTAGATTGATGTGTGGTTGAGATATTCACTCAGCCAAGAGATTATATGTCCAAGATAGATTAGCTATATTGAGCCTATACCTTATTTTATTTATATTGTATTAGTATTTTGATGTGAACAAGATTTTTGTGTGGCTTATGCAAATTTAAGTTTTAGTTACTACAGGTAGAGCAAGATTTTTGTTCAAATTCCCATGAAATCTACATAAGATCTGTAACAAATTAATATGGACTGCTCCAATGAATTTAAACAGATGAAGTAGAATATTTTTGTTTTAGGGATTTTCAACAAAAAATACTAGTAGGTAAAACACTTACTGTTGTCAGGTGGCCATATCAATTTGAACCTCTGGTGGAACACAAGTAGGTGAATCGAAAAGATGAAGGTTAGGATCCCTGTGGAGTTAAATATATGTAAATCTAAAAATGAATACCTTGCAATCCACATCCCTCAAATCTAGTTTAACACCTCCAAGTGTATATAAATAAAAATACTTGGTTACCTAAGTTGAAGTTATCCTCCTTTCAATATTCATATCATCCTTAAAGTTGCATTGTCTTTGGTTTCCCCTCTTATTTCATTTAGCAAGAACTTTTCTTTCTTCTAAATAATCATGCTTAAAGTTGCCTTGCCTTGTCTTTGGCTTCCTCTCTTGCCTCATTTTTAATAAGAAAAATGTCTTCCTTTGCCCTTATGCTTTATTGCAAAGGTACTCAGGTGTCAAAACGACTTTCTTCACCATGTAACTTATTCATTTTCTATTCGTGTAAGAGCAGTCCACATTCAGATGTCAAAGTTGGTTTTTTTCACCACGTAACTTATTCCTTTGTCTTCATGCAAGAGCATTCCTAGCTCACCAATTGTCCAAAGTATAGCTCTCTTTCTTTTGTAAGATGAGTTTTATTGCAAAACATTGAAAATACCAACACAAATTGTTAAGGGTCATGGAGTCAAGGTCGCTTGGACTTTGGGTTTGAGTACCATCCTTTTTTCCCTAACACCCATACTGTAAGCAACTTTTCCAGCTAGGTGACTAGTTTTCTATTGACATCAATTCGAAAGAAATAAACATATATACAGATATAATATATAGCCAACTCTCATTTATGTCTAAGGATTTCCTTAGTATAAATTTCATACAAACCATTTAACATGCATTTCTCTCATCATTTCTTCCAAATCCTTGGAAAATTTAGGTGTTATGTTATTCCATAATCATTATATTTAGTTTAACAAATGGTGATAGTTCAAGCATTACTTGTATGCAGTGAACATCTTGGTGTTACAAACTTATTGCAACCATAAATATTGACACATATTTATAGCATCCATGTCATTTAGATCTATCATGATGGTAAGCTCACCTGTGAATCGATAAATTTTGATCAATCTTCCTCATCGATACAGTAAGAGATGTTCCTCAATCTTAAAACACTAAGAAAATATAAGTTATTACAACTTAAAAAGTTATATTGACTTAATACTTCATTTCCTCAGATATCAAACTTTTATTCAATATACAACATTATCGCCATAGAACATTACAATATATCAAAATCTTTGAAAATCATATATGTCATAGTATATTGATACTTAAAAGAACAAAATTACGAAAACAAAGATTTTTGATGAATACACAAAACATTTACAAAATTAATATGAAATAAATTAAACATATATTTAAAAAAATACACAATAATTTTTAATCATTTTAGATGATAAATTATATAATAACAAATATCATTATAAAATTTTTTAAATACAATTCTAGAAAGATAATTATCCTTTATATTAATGGAAATGTTTTATTCTTTTCTTCCAAATTACAACATAAATATAAATTTATTTTTTCTTATTTTATATAAAAAAAAACCTTTAAAAAATATCATGAATCAAATCCTTCAAATATAAACAGGAAAAATGTATATTCTTCTGAAACTAAGCTAATTGGAGTTGACAAACCTCCATAACATTGCATTAAATCATTTCACAACATCTAATATATAATTTTATATTTAGTGGAATAATACATTATTTTAAAACAAATCATTTTTCAACCCCAAGCATATGCTTTTAATTAAAGCAGAAATTATTTTAACCTAAAAATTGTTTTTCAACGGCACCAAACATAGGTTTTTAAATAAATTATAGTTGAAAATAAAATTAAATAAAAAACAGATTTTCCATTTACATTGGCCATTCATACATGTATCTGGACAATTTTTAAACCAAACATATATTTTTGTATTTTTTAAATAAAATATATAATCTCAAATATATGCTTCTATAATTTATAATTTAATAATTAAGATTTTTCAGAAAATCACATTAAAAATTATTAAAATAATAATCTTTCATGTGATTTTCCCAAAAAACTTAATCTTTAAAATAATATAAGATAAATAAAAGGTAAATCACACTAAATAATTATTTTCTCAAAGCAATGAAAATTCTATCATATTTATGATTATCTACTAGGGTATTTTTTAACCTTTCCCTGTTATCGATTTTTCTCTTTCCACCTGGCTTTCAATAAGATTCTTCCACGCAATAGGGTGATTAAAATAATCGTACGATGACTAAGCCGCCGCGTCTCGTGAAAACGACATCGCGGCCCGCGGGCCCCTCTGCGGAGTTAAATGACATGGGAATAACACTGACAATGTCAATGTGAGGAAGGGCGATTCCTATTTCCACCACAAAATTTTAATTAATGCCCTCTGACATGTGGGGGAGATAAAGAAATATAACGCGTCCGGTCATGACGGGAGGACAAAAGAAAACCGGCGAGCGCTATATTTCTTTATCTCCCTTACATGTCAGGGGGCATTAATTAAAATTTTGTGGTGGAAATAGGAATTTCTTGTGAGGAAGAGTACTAGTAGTGTTCAGAATAAGAGTGTTAGTGTTAGAGCATTTATTAATGGAATGGCCAGATGTAAAATTAGTTTTTTTTTTCATTTTAAAATGATTTGTTAGGCACTAACAAATAGGAAAATAAAAATGCAATCCAGCGGTCTGTTATGTCCCATCAAAGTGCTCTAGACAAATTAGAAAATCATAAATACATTTTTCAAAAACTATAAAATTGTTTTAATAATTTGAGAAAAATCGTAAATAAAAAAAAATTATTGAAATTTTGGTTAAAGTTACAATAAAATCACAAAAACTTGGAAAACTAATGAATAGTGAAGGGATTTTGACTGCAAGGCAATTGCTATAGTCCCTGATAGAGACAGGGACTAATAAACATTGTTATTTTTTCCCGTCTGGAAATTTGTTTCGGACTTTTCTGTTCACCTAAAAGTTTGCTCCCTTTATTTGGTGTGTGCCTTTTAGTTCAAGTTGTGGCACGTAAGTCTTGCCATGATAAGATGTACACCCTTTGTCATTAGTATTTATTATACCCGCCGAAGGAAGAGTATATTGTAATCAATTTTGTCAAACTAATTTTGACTTTCAATTAATTGTTTTGAATAAAAACATTTTTTCTAAAGGTTTTTTTTTTTGAATAAGATAAATTATATTACTGTATAAAAACAATATTTACAAAACTTGGATTGTGCGAGAAAACCTCTCCAACACAAGAGCCAATAGCACGGGCCATGTTGGCTGCCAATAGAACTGATTTACATTGAAGCTTTGCAAAAATGAGTTATGTGTTTTCTGAGAAAATTACAAGAAGCAGTACTGATACTGACTCCCTTGAGAACGAAGGGAGGGTTGATGGTGAATAGATAGAGTATGTTCTAGAAACTTTATTTCCTTTGATGTGCCTGCTAATACGAGCTCTATGAAAACCGCAAGCCTGAGAGAGTGAAAGTTCCAAAAAGGAGTCTGTCATGGACCTTAAGGATTTGCTTCTTCAAGGTCATCATCCAAGTTGATAGACAGCTCTTGGGTGCTGCCTTCCTGCGTGGCAGTGGCCATTGGACAATTGGAGGAGTTGCCAACAACTTCCTTTTTTACGCTGGGGGAGCCTCCGCCTCGTGAGCGGATCCCCATGGTAGCCCGTTTCTTCAGCATAGTATAATGTGGAGAATCTTTGGTGACGAAGCGACAGTGGTGGACCGATTCCACATACACGATAAATTTGTCTGTGAGCTTGTCTATTTTCTCTTCCAATGCCTTGGATAGTTCAACCTGCTCCTACATTTCGAGACCAAGGAGCGTTTTCATCTACCATGAGAGGTGACTAGCGTGCATGTACAAGTTTTCCCTGGCCCTGGAGAGATGGGCCAGGGATCCACGCAAATTCCTTCGCTACTTCTTTCGAGAAAACCCCTATTCAGAGAACTCTTGCATGAGATTCCAGGTTCGAAATTCTATCTTGCATCTCAGGGTTAACAACGATGGAATAATTCAATGCATCTCTCCTTATAGAGGACTCGACTTTGGTGATGGGTGGAGATCCCAGGTTGTTCCAATGGGAGGAGTCACTGCCGTGTCCACGACCCTGAGTGGGAGTCGGGCTTGAGCTACGCTTAGGCGCCATGAAAGGGGGAGGGTAGGTCAACAGGCTGACTGCAGAAGAGAACCAAGAGAAACAGGGGGCAAGAGCAGGAAATCTGGCAGGGAGGGGCGGGTGAGAGGGGGTATACATAGGGACAAGAGGGCCTTGAGGGGCGGGGCGATCAGATGTGGGGAATGAAAGTGGATCATGTGAGGTACCAAATGTGGGTTGGGGGGGGGGTACCAAGTGAGGTTAATGAGAATGATGGACGGCAGCCCAGAGGGGGTACATAGCAGCTAATGGCTCCTTTGGCATGACTATCATTGGGACTGTTGCACGGGGCAAATTTCCCTTAGTACTGCTTTTGTTCGAATGATTTATTTCATCATTAGTGAGAGTGGAGATTTGAAAATTGTTAATACCTATTATTCTGGTTGTGCTTTTCATTTACGGTTTCACATTGTTGACACAACCTACCTTCCTCCAAGTCATTCCATTCCCTCAAACACAGACTGTAGTTTCCCTCCGTGCCTTCATTTTCTAGCCTGTCAGCTAGACCATTCCCATAATTTCTGACATCTTGGAAGTGAAGCCCACTCATTCTCTTGGTATTGCTTTTTATTCTTTGGAGGATTTTGTTTAGACGCTAGTTGTATGACACCTTGGCAGCTTCCAAGCCTTGTTGTAATTTTTGGCTAGCCTAAGTTTCCAAGGTCAAATCCCCTTCAATAATCAGGGGTTCCCAATTGTGGAGTTTAGCAATGGCCAGCCCATGTTCCAGAGCCTGTAGTTCCACTGTGTTTTTGGTAGAGTTTCCAAGATTTCCCTCATAGATCCAAAGGGTTTCCCCATGTGAGTTCCGGAAGACCCCCATGAAGCCAACTCTACCCGGATTACCCTTCGTTGCCCCATCATAGTTTAGTTTGATAGTGCCTGTCTCCGAGGGAGACCAGTGGACTGCAATTCCCCAATTTCTTGAAATGTTTGAGGCATTAGATAAGTGGGTGAGATGAAGATCTAGGAGGTGAGAATGTGCAGTTCCAAACTGCTTGGAGGGTCACTTGGGCATTGAAGAGTGGAAGAAGCCACCGTTTCTCAGATTGTTTACTTAACAATGAAAAGAATGACTTCTTCTTGTTGTATTCCTCTGAAAATTGTAGCATTCCTCTCCTTCCACAGCGCCAGCAAATGATACCCAGTGTAAGGTGCCAAGCTCTATTCACCAAAGGATTGGGGTAAAGGGAGGGTCTCCAATTTTCAATGGTATTGAGGATTGAGGAGATGTCTCGATCTAAAGCCTTGAAAACTAGATACACCCAATTCCACATATTGTTCATGAAGGGGCACTCGTTCATCAAGTGGTTTGTTGTTTCTTTCTTTTGTTCACAAAGATTGCATCTAGAGGGGCCAATGAATCATTTTTTCCTTAAATTGTCCCACATAATAATTTTTTGTGCATTATGAGCCATAAGAAAAGGGTGATTTTTGGCCAGTGTTTCCTTTCCCATAGATTTTTCCATTTTTTGCTCCATTTGATGTTGGTCATGGGGTGCAATGTAGCTCTAAGCTTCCTTTAAATTAAAGTGCCCTACTGGATTCTTCCCCCATTTGATCTTGTCCTCAGTGGTTTCGAATTGAATTTGTCTTTTTTGGAGTTTGCTAGAGAGCTCCTACCACTCCAGAGGGTTATTTTGGAGTTCCAAATCTTTTCATCTAACCATTCCCTCCGCTTGTCACTTCCATTGCAAGGTTTACAGTATTGATTGACCCAGATTTTTCCCTTATTTTGCATGCCAATCCTGATCTGTCTAAATTGACCCTTTACAATTTATGGCCTTTGTTGCCAGTTATCTTCCCAAAAGAGAGCTTTGTCCCCATTTCCTACCTCCCAAAAACTATGATTCTGGATGACTGCTCTGTTGTCCCAAGCCTGATTCCATATGGTAGAGCCCTTAATGGTCCCATTGAGCTTGATGAGATGTTCATGCGAGTGGGTAGGAACATATTTCACTTTCCAGAGGATGCCCAAGGGGGAGCTTGGGTTTACAATCCAACGCCACAACGTTTTGGCTTCTGTTATCACAAAACCTGTACTGATGGCTGCTAATCAGTAAGACCTTATGTAGCTGTTTCAGACCAAGATTTTAGCTAGGCATTAGCCTCCCTAACCTGAGAGGGCTCTCTCAAAACAAACTATTGATTTATCTTTAAGCACAAAGAGGGCTAACTCCTGAAATGAGAATTTATTAAACTTGCTGGTTGGACAGATAGCACAACATTTCTTCCATTGGGCTCATGGAGTCAAACATCTTTTAGTAAACTATTAACTGTTCATTCATAGAAGCCAAGGCATGTAATGTTTAAACATTCAAGACATTCATCAAATAACCATCAACTCATAAGTACACACAGGAAGTCTGAGCACTAGGTGAATTCAGAGTGATTGTGCACTTAAAGAGCTGTAAAACATGAAAGACAAGAACCTCAACTTATAAGTATACACAGGAAGTCTGAGCACTAGGTGAATTCAGAGTGATTGCATACTTATAAAGCTGTAAAACTTACATTTGGTAAGACAAAACCACAAACATCTTGAGCATTTTAACAAAGTATGAATCTTGGGAAGAATAAAACAGTCTTTCTATTACTGTAAAAAAAACTTTATACACAGGCCAATATAACTCTGTTTTTGCATAAATATCCAACCCTTTTTACATCAGAGTTTTTCCTATATATAGGAAACAAAACAAAACTATCTTGAGTCTCCTCCTCCAGTATGAGGGGAGCTCGAAAATCTATCATTAATTGCCTTACCTTATATCTAAACTAACTTATTAAATACAAAGGTATTGTGCTTTTAATACATAGAGTCCTATTCCTTTTGAAACTCTAAGTCTATCTCCTCGTGTGCATGATTCCTTCTTGAGCTTTGACACCTGTATCCTTTCTGTAGTGGCTGAGATGGCATGAGATGAGCAATTAATGTTCCATGTTTGCTTTGGATGTTGGAGACTTTGATCCGCTCCACGTTAGCTGAGAATATCCCTAAACTTTCGGTTCTGGTTCCCCATCACTGAGTATGCAGCAGTAGGTACTTTAAGTCTTTAATAACCCAAGAATATATAACGCTGCCATGTTGCTGATGTGGTGTAGTCTGGATTGATGGACATGTGTCTCTCTTTTTTTAAAAAAAACTTCCCGCTCATGATATCAAACTCTCAAACTCAAATTGTTTTTTCTGCGTTTAAATCATCACCTACAGCAGTTTCGTAGCGCGCTACGAAACTGCTGTGTAAATTAAAAAACACAGTCTTCCACTTTCTGAAAATTGTCCCACTTTGCCTCAGGAATTTTAAGACTATAGATGCAGCATTTCCCCCAACACAATTAAAGCCTAGCACTGGTTCAGGTAAACCACGCAAAAGACTCTTAACATTCTTCACTTCCAATTCACTTTCTGAAAAGACCTCGCTTCCACCCATTGCTTTGAGTCTTTTCTTAATGTCTTCTAAGTCTAGCCTGTCCCTGACTATGTTTATTGTTTGAATGCCCCGAAGGTGTGAAAGTTGAATTATGCATTGCCCTACCATACTCGTTGCCCCATTTTGAACAACCACATCTCCAGCTTTTAATGATACAAAGTCTTCAAGCATATGAAGAGCTGTGGATGGATTGACAGAAATAGTAGCAGCATACTCTGCTGGCACGTCTTTAGGAACCTTACACCACGCATTCTCCTTTTTTACACAATATGTCAGATGATGGAGCTGACTTCCATCCCAAGCATCAAGAAATTGTTTTGCATTCCATAGAAATTGATATTTCTTGTCCTTATTTGGCTGTCCACCTTCCATGTGCATCTGACATATTTAAGTAGCACAAACATTCTTTCCTTTTGGTCCATTTCATTGTCAGCACTCTAATGCAATTGCATAGGAATAGTTTTCAAATAATGTACTTGAATTGAAGACTTCTCGTGAATTCAGTAGATGATAGTAGTAAGCAAGGGCTAGCTTTAAGCTATAACTGATAGCTGCTCCCAAGCAAGCGAGGGTACAGAATATAACTTCTTCTGGATTCAGCTGTTCTACAGGTGGTAACTCTTTTGTTGAAACCTTTGCAGGAGCACCATCGGGTACACTAATGCGGTTTCTGTAGCCAGCTTCTTCTACGGAAAGTTTTTCAAATTCCCCTTCAACAATTATAATGTCTTTTGCTTTCTTGATATCATCCAGCCCATAAGGCATCTTTTCACCATGCTTTTCCTGCCAAAAATGTTTTTGTGCATCACGGTATTTGCAATTAACAATCTTGCCATTCCCAATCGCCATCTTATTATTCCTTCTGGTCTGCATGACCCCATTTCTTTGCAGGGTTTCTCTTGAAATTTTCCGGCTAGCAAAGTAGTCACAGAGATCCTGATCAGAAATTTGCTCCAATCTCCGATTTTCCTCTGTGAAATCTTTTAGAACCATAACTTCGACATCTGATATCACAGATGTAGCTTCATCATCTGATATCACAGATGTAGCTTCATCATCTGATATAGCATTCTCAAAGGCTAAGTTTTCCACTGCTGATGAAACTACAGAGGTGGCTGCAATCTTAAAACCGCCGTCCCAAAACTTCTACCTCTCCAATTTCCTCATAACCTCCAACCGCAGGTAGTGAGGGGCGAACTGGGTAAACACCTTATATTCTATTGATGTCTGATGGGTTTATGGGAGCTGCAAGCATTTTTACACAAACATCGTTTTCCTTAAGATCAACTGGAGGGAGATCAACCAGCCTGGTAGCCTTGTCAGGAGGTCCTCTGGCTTTTTATTTTTATGTTTGTGCTTGGAATGCTTATCCTTTCCTCTAAATTCTTCACCGGAGCTGCTGTTGTCACTCCCGCGTCTTCTTGTTCAATTTGTTGGCCACTTCATCCCAAAATCTTTTATAAAACTTGAAACGTGTTGCATCACCAGACCCAGATGCTAAACTATCCAAACCGACTTATTTTCTGATGCTTCCAGCATATGCCTCGTGTGCCTCTTTGCTATCTTCTGATTGCCATCATGCCGCTTTTCCCACTAAGAAGCTCTGGTGTCATCCAAGGTAATGTTCCTTGTACACCCCCAGAGACCAAAGTTCGGTGCTTTACCTGCTTAATCCACGAGGCTGTTGCTGGTGTTGGGAAGACAACTGCAGCTTTGGGTTCTGTAATAGCAAACAGCTGTCTATTTGTCTAATGTACGCTTTTTTGCCCTTGTACTACCATCCAGCCTCTGAAACTGGAAAACCCCTCAAAGACAAGTAATCTGCTAGTATATCTAACATCTTGACCATCTGTGAGAATATCAAAACACGATGTTTTGTCTCTCACTGCCTATTAAGCAATTTGTCCAGAATAACTAGTTTGCCACTGCTTAAAATGATACGTTGAACTTTGCTACTATCATTCATGTTGGCATCTCCACCATAACCATAATCCGCACTCTCGAATAGAAATGGATGGTTACAACATTTCTTCAATTCGACAACAACGTTTAATAGTGACACTTGGTTTCCACGCACTTCCTTATTCAAATCATGAAAGTTCCGCTCCAAAATCCATTTATAATACTATTTCTGAAGAGGAGAGATCTCAACTCTTAAAATGTGTTCTATCTTTGGCGGCAAAGATTTCTCAACATCTTTGATGACTCTTCGGAGCAGATGAGGCCGAAGCTCTTTGTGTAGATTAGCAAGCACATTCTCGTTGATTGAGCTCAAGTTCTTGTATTTCTCCACAAAATCGTCCTTATTCCTAAACTTGTCCTGATCAAGAAAATGCAATAGAGCCCACAGTTCTTCAACACTATTCTGCAAAGGTGTCCCAGTAATCAACAACTTATTTTTGGTACTGAATTCACAGAAAGCAGTGTAGAGTGAGGCTTCACTGTTCTTCAATCGGTGTGCTTCATCAACCATGAGATGATTCCACTTGATCTTTGAGAGAATGGCCCTGTCTTTCAACACAACCTCATATGTGGTCAATAATATGTTTAACTTAATAAGTTGGCCAGTCTTCTTGTTGGTATAAAATTCATACTCCTGGCAAACCTCTCTACTTGCACGATTGCCAACATAAACAACAACATTCATGTCAGGTAGCCATTTGCGGAATTTTTTTGCCCAGTTTGTTAATGTTGACAAGGGTACAACTACAAGGAAAGGACCGTGTATTTGCTGCACATTCTGTAAAAACCCAAGCATTGACACAGATTGCACAGTTTTTCCAAGGCCCATCTCATCTGCAAGAATAACATTTGTATCATTCCTCCAGCTGTTCAACATAGACCATATATTTTTTATTTAAGGCAGAGACTTCACTTTCCAACTGGAAACCTTTCTTCCATTATACACCAGTGAGCTCTCCTTCTTATAATTGGCACCTTTTTCAAAAGCCACTTTTCTATTAACCTCAGCTGTCATTGACAGTGGAACTAATTGAGGATTTTTATCCTGGTTAGCAAGCTTTAAACTCTTACTAGAAGGCAAGCAAGCCTGTAGCCATAACTCAGATGGATTACAAATTTCACCATCAATTTGCCGAAACAGGCTTTTCTATGCATATATCATATTCCCACAGAACTCACAGGAGACAAAAGTGATATGAGTGAGCAATGGTTTCAGACAAATCCCCAATTTCGTAGCGCAGCCAGTGCAAATTATGAATTATGCGCTACTGGAATCACCTAAACATTTTGCGCTGCGAAACTGCTAAAAGGGTTCATGTGCTTATTTGCAGACATTTAGCATCGAAATTTTGTCAGTGATAACACAGTGAATTCAATTGCACTAAAATTTTGTTACATTTAATTCATCAATTTGGTTTGGTAATCTTATGAAGTGTAAGGCACACTATATGTTAGGACTTGGTTTCTAATTTTGTAATCTATTCAAAAATTGACAGAAGGAATGTTGAGACAAGTGTCATGGATAACACAAGGTTCTAATCAAGCAGGTTACACAAGGCTTCTATACTTGTGATTCAACTAAACTAATCTATTTGATTAAGATATTGATCATAAAATTGAGACAAATGCCACAATGTATTCAAGGTTCTACACAAGCAAGTAACACATGGTTTTGTATTTGTTTTCAATTAAATTAATCAATTCATAACTAATTGAATAACAACTATTCTAATTGAAAACAAAGATGAAATCATTGTAAACTAAACACAAGTAATTGTAATTAAGAAATAACATATCAAACTGTAATGAAACCTATTCTACTA
>APFE031549271.1:56217-70677 GCA_000404065.3 Pinus taeda
GGCCTTCAAAAATTCCTTAAAACTATGTCGAACGAAATGGTTGAAATCAAGAAACAAGTATCAGAATCCTCAACGAAGAAACCATATAGGAATTACAAGAAACCCGAATCTAAACCCCCTAATGTTATATCATATGCAGACTCGGATCCTGAGGAAGAAGAAGAGGAAGAAACAGTTATACCATCGGAAGGAGAAGAAGAGGAAGTAGTTGAATGTCATGGAATGTGGGACTTTATACTCCCTAATTCTGATACTGGTGCTGAACAAGAAGCCTTTCCTGTAACTACAAGGAGTAAAGGTGCTCCCGAAACTGTCCAAGCTAATCCTAAGAAAAGGAGTTCCCGAACCAACACTATAAAGGAAAAGGTACCCATTAGAAAACCAGCTGCAACAGTAACAAACAATCAGCCATCATCTTCTACTACACCTTCACCATCTAAGACTTTAGTAATTTCTGATTCGATGGATTACAACATTGTTGATGACATGAAGAAAACTAAGGCAAACATTACCATGTTTGAACTTAGTAAATTAAAACATCAGCATAAATTACTACTCAAAGAGCTTAACGCTGTACCTTCTTCCCCTCTTCCCACCACTAAAGCTGCAAGTGACTCAGGACAACCTCCTGCTGGTAGAGTTGAGGCAACTGACACAATTCTGATTAGAGATATATCAAACTCCCATACCCCTCCTTTCCTCCTGACTTATGAAATTTATAATCAAAATCTACACAACTGCTTAATCGATTCTGGAGCATCTTCCAATATAATGCCTACTTCGGTTTGTTCCAAACTGAATATAGAGCCACAGAAGTCTTCCATTCACATCGTGCAGTTAGATAGAACTAAAGTTCAAGTCCTAGGAGAAATAAACTCTGTAACAATCAGACTATCGGCAGATCCATGAATTGTCCAAAGGATTGATATTCTAATCGCCGATATACCTGAATTTTATGGATTGATTTTAAGCAGGGATTGGTCTAAAAAACTCCATGGGTATATCTCCACCGATTGGTCACATATGTGGCTCCCCTATAAGGGCAAGCCCAATCAAATAAGGATTGATCGAGAGAAGCATATGACCCATACTGTTACAGAATTTGAACAAGAAAACCAGCCAGTCGCGTTCAACAATAATATCCTAGGAAACTATTCTTCAGAGTCATTTTTCGGCAATTATGTTGCCCAACAATCCCCTTTCTCAGTTGATAATTTCGCATCACAAATTGAAAACTTTTCACAGACCGACAGGTCTAAATGCGTTAATATTACTGAGAATGTTGTAACAAAAACTGTAGATAATTCATTATTTTGGTCTTTATATTTTGATGGATCTAAGTCCGGCGAAGGATCAGGAGCAAGATGCATTCTGGTCAGCCCACAAGGAGAAAAACAATGCTGTCTTGTAGATTAGAATTTGAATGCACTAATAACACAGCCGAGTACGAAGCGCTTGTCCAAGGACTATACAAAGCAATCGGCTTCAAAATTCAATACTTAAAGGTTTTTGGCGACTCTGAAATAATTGTTAAGCAGGTAAGGAATACAATTCACTGTCTTTCGAACCATCTTAAACATTATCAATCGCTGGTGCAAGAACTTACCTCCCATTTCCAAGCATTCAATATATCTTCCATACCTAGGGCACAGAACTCCCCAGCCGATTTACTGGCCAATGTCGCTTCCAAGCTGCTCCCTTCAGAGGACTTTAGTCTCGATAGGTTTTCAATAGAATTACTTTTTAGGCCATCCATTCCAGATAATGTAACCAATTGGAGAGTGTTTAACCATGATGAAGACATCTTACAATTTCTGACCTCGGAAAAGTCCTATGACAATCAAATCATTGAGGAAGATGAGCATGATACTCAAATGCAAGGTAAACATGAAGAAAATTCAATCCCTAAGTGCATAGTAAAGCTTGAAGACCTTTACGATATTAAAGATAGGTTCAAACCTGTATCTAATACAAAACTTCAGAGCTCTACCTTAAGGTTTGAATTAATAAACCTTGGCACCCAACAAAACCCTCAAAATATTAACTTAGGATTGGGACTTTCTATAGAGGAAAAGGAAGCATTTATTAGTCTGTTACGAAAAAATAAACATGTGTTTGCTTGGAGATATGATGATCTAAACACTTATGACACATCTATCATTCAGCACACTATTCCAATGCTTCCCGAGCATAAACCAATTCAACAGAAATTGAGAAAAATACTCCCAAACTTAGAGAGTCAGATAAAATCTGAACTCAACAAACTCCTAAAAGCTAAGATTATTTTTCCCGTACGACACTCGAATTGGGTCTCCAATATGGTACCAGTCAGAAAAAAGAATGGCGACATAAGAATTTGTATTGATTTCAGAAATTTAAATAAAGCAAGTCTAAAAGATAACTTCCCATTACCCACTATGGAGCAGATACTCCAATCAGTGGCAGCTTCAGAATTAATGTCTTTTTGGACGGATTTTCAGGATATAATCAAATCCTGGTCCACCCTGATGACCAAATCAAAACCACATTAAGAACAAAATGGGGAACATATGCATATCAAAAAATGCCCTTCGGACTCATTAATGCAGGAGCCACTTTCCAAAGAGCAATGGATATCACTTTCAAAGGGTTAATTAATAGAACAATAGTTGTCTACTTAGATGACATTACTGTATTTTCAAAAGAAAGATCCAATCACTTGCAAGATTTAAACCAAATCTTCCAACGCTATAAGAAATACGGTATTTCTCTGAACCCTAAGAAATCTTTTTTCGCCCTTGATCAAGGTAAGCTCCTAGGCTTTATTGTATCTAAAGATGGCATCTATATCGACCCAGACAGGATTAAAGAAATCTCTGAAATCCCTTTTCCTCATAATAAAAAATCCATGCAGTCATTCTTAGGCCAAATTAATTTTGTAAAAAGATTCATTCCAGATTTTTCTCAAATTATTTTACCACTCCAAAATATGATTAAGAAAAATTCAGTCTTCAAATGGGGAGTACCAGAGAAGGAAGCATTTGAACTAATCAAGAAATCAATAATCGATGCCCCAGCTCTAAATACCCCAATTTTTTCTAATAATTTTACATTGTACACTATCGCATCCGATTTCTCTTATGCTGCAGTACTCACACAGATCAACAATCACAATTTGGAAGCACCCATTTCATTCTATAGTTCAAATCTTCAGGGTGTTGAACTAAACTACTCCGAAGTAGAAAAACAAGCCTTTGCTGTATATAAAGTTGTTAAACATTACATACCCTTCCTTTTAAAAGCCCATACAAAAGTTATAGTTCCTTTCTCTTCAGTAAGGCAACTATTAATCCAAAGAGAATTGGGAGAAAAAAGGGCAAACTGGGTAACAGCACTTCAAGAATATGACCTAGAGATCAAGCCAGCAAAGATTGCTAGAGGCCAAGGTTTTTGCAGGTTGTTGGCAGGAGCATCCAACATTCCAGAATCAAGTGATACAGATCAATTTGAAGCGATCAACCAGATAAGTACCACCAACTCTGAATCACAGTACGCTGATCTAATATTTTACCTAAAAAATGGATATGCACCTCCTAATTTGTCCTACAAAAGAAAAAGGGCCATAAGATTGAAAACAAAGAATTTTACCATTATTGATGATGTTCTGTTTAGACAAAATTATGATTCCGTTTTACTAAGATGCCTTGAGAAACAGGAAGCACAAAAAGTCTTGCAGGAATTACACGACGGACCAGCAGGAGGCCACTTCGGGGCTGATACAATAGCTCACAAAGTCATCCATGCCGGATATTACTGGCCCACTTTGTTTAGAGACGCTCATAAATATGTAAGGAAATGCCCAAGTTGTTAGACTTTAAGTGGAAGACTAAAGAAATCAGCCTTTCCCCTGCAACCAGTCAACATTGAACAACCATTTGAGCAATGGGGATTGGACATTATCGGATAAATTAATCCTAATTCTTCCAAACAGCACAAGTATATCCTTACTGCTACCGATTACTTCACCAAGTGAGTTGAAGCAATTCCGCTAAAGACAACAAATTCTGAAGCCATTATTGAATTCATAGATCAATTCATCATTACCAGGTTTGGTGTCCCGAACGCTCTTGTTTTTTATAATGCATCATACTTTTCAGGCAATGCTATGTTTGATTTTGCAATCAAAAGAGGTTTCAAACTCAAATATTCAGCTAACTGTTATCCTCAGGGTAACGGTTTGGCAGAATCTACAAACAAAAACCTTATTAAAATTATCAAGCGAACTATCGAACAGAATCACAAGACTTGGCACAAATCTTTAATATTTGCGCTATGGGCTGATAGGATAACGCAAAAGGCTTCTATAGGTTCTTCCCCATTTAAACTCATTTATGGAAAAGAAGTTGTACTACCAACAAATCTTATTCTTCCTTCCCTAGCTCTAGTTCAACTTATTGAAGAAAATCCTTCTTCTTCTTTACAACTTAGGCATGACCAAATCTTGAAATTGGAAGAAGAAAGAGAAAAAGCCAAAATTATTCATGCGAAACATCAGCAGATCATCAAGTCATCATTCGATTCAATCTCATCTCGTTCTAAGCAATTCCAAGTTGGAGATTTAGTCCTGAAATGGGACAAAGCCCATGAAGATAAAGGCAGACACACCAAATTCCAAAAAATGTGGCTTGGACCGTTTCAGATCTGTGAAAAGATAGGCCATTCGACCTTCATGCTACAAGATTTGTCAGGGTTGAGAGATTCTCTCCCTATTAATGGCCTAGTCTTAAAGAAAAATTTCAACTGAGGAGGTAACCCCTTCTCCTTTTAAATAGCATTTTTATAGTTTGTAGCAAAACTAGAAAATAAAATTGTAAGGCATTTTCTATTTGACATTTGCTATATTTAAAGAGTTTCTCAGAAACAAGCAATGCGATATTTACTTTTAAAATAAATAGAAGTATTAAACAAAAGGAATAATTTCTAGGAAATTAGTTATAATTGCATTCTAAAATTACAATACAATCCTAGTGAACTCCTCTTGAAGTATAAATCTTGTAAATCCTTTTAGATTTTTCAAAAATTGGTTATAAAAAGGTTATCAATATTAAAATAGAAGCTAGTCCAAATTCAACATCTCAAACTCTTACCTTGTCATCCATCCCACCTTAAGGAGGAAAATTCTCTATCCCATTTTACTTAAGTTCATGATTATTCAGGATGCAATTCCAAGAATACTAGATATAAAAGTTGGGAGGTCTTATTACAAGCCTGCTTACCATGATCATAGGAAAATAGTTTGGCCGACATTACCAATACTACATACCAAAATAGGGTAATGGCTTCAATTATAAGACAAGGGGTCTCATCACGAGCCAGCTTGTTCAGTTAGATTACTACCAGTGAATGGCATTGTCACTTATCTGGCCACCACACCAGGGAAATGGATTTTTATCTTACAAAATAATAGAAAAAAGAAAAGAAATACAAAATGTGAAAAACATATTTTGAATTCATTCTGTTAATCATGCTCTAAGGTGAATGGGACAATAGACAATGATATGGTTAAAAGGTATCACTGCCGAAACTATGGACGTTTGCTGGCAGCAAAGGCTCTACCTATGACAAAGGAGTTAATTTTAATAGCTGATTTGGAAAAGTTTTATGTTTTATCAATATCAACCAATAAAGGCCAACTTAAAATCTAGAATGTATCTATTTTTTAACAAAAGAGGAAATTAGCAAAGAAAGTTTTGTTTTGTCTGGAATGCAACTATACCTAGTTATATTAGAATTTTCCCTTTTGATAAAATTTCTATTTTTTGAAAAAGTTTAAATATTTCTATACTTTCCAGAGATAATTGTTTCTTCCAGCGAATCGCTAATTGTTGTACCCTACAACAACCCCCCATTTTATATCAATATTATCTCAAAAAACATAATATGAAATGGGTCCCTTTTTAATTTTTGTTTTTTAATTGGTATCAATTTAAGTTCTATTCTAAAAGGCCCGAAGAATAAAAGAAAACATTACCAAAAGGCCTCTTCAATAAACCAATCAAAAAACCTTAACGTAAAACGATTAATCGTTTTTCATTGCGATAAAGCGATCGCAAGATCGCATATCGCAGCGACAAAGGAAACACAAATTGAGGACATTTTGATTTGCTCCGATGCGAAATCGCTATCGGGTATTGGTAAGAAATGAAGGAACGCAATTAAATCCCCTTGCTTCGATGCGATGCGATATCGGCAATCAGCAATCGACAATCGACGATAATGGCTAAACACAAATAAGCTCCCTCTTACCCCGATGCGATGCGATATCGCTATTGGTAATTAGCGATTGACTACGCACGCCTTCTTAACCGCCCCACTCGCTACTCCCGACGCGATGCGATATCGCTATCGGCGATCGGGGATTCCAAATGAAACCAAAACAATGACTTATGATTTTCCCGACGCCCGATTGCGAAAAGGGCAAAAGCACAGTTTTCAAAGTAAAACCATAAAGGCAGTTTAATACGAATTATTCGTAATTAAGGCACTATCTTTCGAAAATCCGCTCATCCGCGCTCAACCGCCAAATCACCCAAGGCATGCTTCAAATAAATCATTCGGCCATTAATCGAAATGACTGGTATTAATGAGATTGACAGGCCTTAACGGCCATTTAATGAAAACAACTAGCTTGTGATCTATTCACAGAGTTGATTCGAAGCTGTCTTAAGTCAATCGATCACGATGAATATATATCTATATATATCTCAGTCTATTCGATTCATGTTATTATTTCCTGTATTACGCCTATCGTTCTCTCTATGCAGAATTCTCCCGTAGAGACAGATTTGAGTGGAATGGGAAAGAAGTCCAAAAAGACCACAATGCCTTCCACTTCACCGATCGCAGGGCAACCCGTCGTTGATCCAGGCAGTAAAAAGAAAGGCCTTATATCGGACACTACGTGCCTGGGACTTACCAGAGCTACTTGGCAAGGAACATATAACTTGATTGAAGCCGAAGAGCCGAGGGTGACGGGAATACAAGTCTCATGCGACAGCACTAGAAAATCTGAGGCTAATCTAAAAGACTTGGCCAATTCTTTCTTCACATAATAGCGGCACGGGAGAAAATTCTCCCATATACGGATGTGGTAAGGTGGGCAATCCAAGAGATGCCAATTACCGATAGAACTTTCAACACTATAGATGGGAGGATTTTTGGTTCTTTTCGAGCCGAAGACCTAAGGCAAATGTATCATTTGCCGGCGGAGGAGAAGAAGTATAACACGACATTCCTAGAGAAGTTCCGAGCAGAAAATGAGACTGAGTCCGAACCAATTCGAGGCTGGAGACAAAATCCAGCAAAGCACAAGCACGAATCCTCAGGTAAGTACTCAGTCGATTCTCTATGTTCTCCTTACTGCTATGCTGGGATTATGATGTGCAGACTATGGGGATTACATGATTCCGCCAATTTTACCATAGAAATGGTTCCCCTAATGGAGGCGGCATGTAGTGGCAAGATAATGGATTGGGCGGATATATTATCCGATAAGTTAGCCACTGCCATTCTTAATTTCAGATTTAATTCTCGCGTCACTGAGAGATTCATTCCGCCATTTTACTACAGTGCCTATGTATTAGACGTTTTATGTTTTAATTCTGAATTTCCTGTGCTCGGATGGAGGTGGACGTCGCAAGACCCCGCACTCGTCCACATATATCATCAAAATTTGTGGAACACCAACTACAAACACCACTTGTATCAAATCGGCAACGGTTTCATGTTGCCTATTCATTATTCCATTTTCAATAAGCCTGCCTCGAAGATTTCTGAACAAGCAGGGGTGGATTTAACTGCCGTAGCAAGTTGGTTTGGAGAAGAAAATTTCACCTATATTAGAGTTTTTGGCAGTCAAGCCAAGCCCCATGTGCTTCCACTATACATCCCTGATAATTTACTTGCCAGGGAAGTAGCCTATCAGATCAATGCCGATGGGGTTACTCAGACCCTGAAAAAAGAAAAGAAGCATGTCTGACCCTCCTTTCCCCAGCGAATTGGTATTTACACTCTGCATGATCTCAAACATGCAGAGAAGGAAGCTGAGAATATAAATTCGCTGACTCTGGCAACTCTGCCAAGCAGGCGATACGATCCGAGAAAAATCGCCTACAATGCGCTCGACCAGGCCAAATTGGCCAAGTTCGAGCACAAAGAAGACAGATTTGAGGATTTGTTTGCATCGGTCGAGTCGCTATATCATGTTAAATCACTCGCCATAAATGAATACAACGATGAGGGGCTAGCCGAATTTAACAGAATTAGAAAACAGAGGTTGCAAACTCTGCCTCTAGACCTGTTAGCAACTACTCCAACAACGACAAAATCAAGCGAGCCTGAGCAGCAAAGTAATAAGCAACCTCCTAATACATCAAAGTAGCAGGAGGAAGTGCATGACTAGAGGCAGGAAGAAACCCAGGCAAATGTGCAACGACAGGAAGAAACCCAGGCGAAAACTCAAGAAGAGAGCAGTTCGAGAGTTAATGATGATACACAGATTGATCTGAATTTGCTCCAGCAATGGCAGCAATTCAACTCAATCATCGGCAATCTAGAATGCTCTAAAGATGATGAGGTTTCAAAAGACGGAGACACACAGGAAGCGACATCAAAACAGGTTTCGGGCAAAACCAACGACCCACCCAAATCAAAGGAAACAGAAATAATTCCTAAGGATCCATCGGGCGAAATCATTTTGCAAATATAAGATATTCCTGCCTTGGATGTATTCTACAGCCCTAAGCATAAAGTTGTTGTAAAGCGACAGAGGAAGAGAAGAAGGGCTGATCAACCTTCTTTATTCCCTGAACTAACAGTAACGGGCAATGTTGTATGGAAGGAAGAATTTGATCCCTTCGATGACTTGACAAAGCTATCGCAATACGCTAGAGCATATTCGGCGGCAACCATAGATAAAGCATCAGAGTTAAGCAGTCTATTAAAGGCGAAAGATCAAGACATATTTTCGCTACAGGCTCAATTATCGGAAGCGCAGCAGAAGGCAGAGCAGGCAGAGCAGGAATTGCTAATACAGCAGCAAAATAATAATCAGCTGACTAAGCAATTGCAGGAGGAAAAACAAAGGATTGATGAGAGCGCAATCCAAAAGCAAAAGGAGCTATCGGCAGCATTGGCACAATTAAAAATATCAACTGAGGGAATGATAAAATCCAAAGATGAGCAAATCGCTCAATTATCAACTCAAATTGAGCAAATGAAAAAGCTCCCTCAGGTAGATGAGTTTAAAGCAGAGGCGCTTCAATTAAATAAAGCATTGATAAATCAGGTTAAGCTCCTCTGTCAACAAATCACTCAGGCAGAGCCATTGTGCGACTTAGTGGCATCCATAAGCGAAAAAATAGAAAAGGCAAGGACAGATTTGGATCAGGCCGAAGAAACGCTGACAAATTTTCTGGAATGGCAAGATTCCGATTAGGGCCAGGCAACTAACCTACCAAGAATTCTGGAATCACACAAGGAAATATTATTCACAGAATGGAAATCACAGTTAATGAAGGCAGAAAGAGCAATTTTAAGATGCAAGACAACCACTGGTAATTTGGTTGAATTAGTAAATAATACTCTTTATTTGTCTAACATGATTTCCCAATGTACTTCAGGCCAATTAACAGCAACAAAGATGTTGGAGCATTCATGCTACCTAGAGCTGGAGAAAAATGGAAGATTAATCGTGGGGATCAACAGTTTAACATGGGATGCCTATTGGTTCTTCTTAGTGAAGCCGCACAGCCATCTTGATGTATGGAGGAAGTCCTACATGCTAGCATTCTGAAGTATTTAATGGGGTGGTTCTCAACTTCCCTACCTATGACAAGGAACTCTATACCCTGGTGTAAGTTGTGAAGAAGTGGAAACATTATCTAATGGGAAAGGACACAATAGTCCACACAAATCACCAACCACTACAGTATCTGTAGGCCCAAAGTAAGCTATAATCGATAAGGCATTACAAGTGGATGGCATTTTTAGAACCGTTTCATTTGGTGATCAAATATAATAAAGGTAACACAACAAAGTTTCATGACATGCTTTCAAGGCCACCCACATCAAAGATCACAACTTTGGGAACTGTCATGCACATGGATCCATTAATCCATGATGCATACATAAAGGCGGATTTAGAGGATGATGATTTCAAGGAAGTGTTTCAGTGGTTGTAGAGCCATAATCATATGGATGATGGTGACAACATGGTTGACTACCAACTCCACGGTGATTTACTCTCTAGGATGGATAAGTTATGTGTTCCTAAGCATAAGTGACTATAGCTAATTAAAGAGCCCCAGACCTCTAAGCTTGCAAGGCACTTTGGTATAGGGAATATAATGCCCAACTTGTAGAGGTATGTGTATGGCCCAAGATGCAAGAATAAGTAGCTAGGTTCATAAGAGGATGCATGTTTTGTTGCACCAACAAGCCTAGTAACATGAAAAAGGTTCTACATCATACATTTCTTGTACCCACATGTCCTTAGGAAAGCTTTACCATGGACTTTGTGGGAGTTTTACCAACAACCAAGAAGGGACATGATTACCCATTCATGGTAATTGACATGTTTAGCAAGATATATGTTTTGATGCCCTATAAAAAGACTATCAACGGAAAAACAACAAGCTTATTCTTTGGATAAGTTTGGGTGCACTTTGGGATACCAAGGAGCATCATTTCAGACTCGGACACAAGATATCTTAGTGCATTTTGGACTACATTGTGGGATAAAATGGACATGAAGTTAAAGAGGTTGACAACATTCTATCCAGAAAATAACTGAGAAAACAAAAGTAGTCAAGAGGATTTTGGTGAAGCTTTTGAGGGGTTACAATCAAAAGCATCCAAAGTTTTGGAACGAAAATATATATATAACCCTTATAACAAAGTAGTCCACACTTCCACAAGTAAGTCCCAATTTGAAATGTTTTTTTTGGATATTTTATGCCTTCACCATTGGATGTTAAATATGGGAATAAGGAGGAGTGAGGGAGGATTTTATAAGGGATTCCTTAAGGGCATACAAATTTGTTGATAAGATAAAGAAAATCCATATATCGATACAAGAGACACTACATAAGCCACAATAAAAATATAAGGTCAGGCATGATCAACCCTGAACAAAGGGGTCGTTCAAAGTGGGAGACAAAGTATGGTTACAAATGAACATTGAGAGGTTGTAGACTTTGTCACATTCTCCTTTTGAGAAACTGAAAAAAGGTGGGAGATAATGTTTATAGACTCGCTTTACCCCCATACATGTGTATTTACTCAGTGGTGAATGTAGAGAAGTTGACCCTACTGTTTTGATCACCATAATTCAAAAGGATGTCATGTCAACCCCTATTATTCATGGAAAAGTGGCAATCCATGTGATTGTGATGAAGAAGACTCTAAAGAGTCCATATTGTAACTCTTTTTAAGAGTTGAAGGATTCAAACTTAATCAATAGTACGTTACCAAAATGTGTTATAATTAGGTCTCTAGGAGGAAAAGGGGTTACATGCTATTTGAGTGCATTTTTCTCCATATATGAGTAGGGTAGCCGAGAATGGATAAGCAGAGAGTAAACATAGAGAATTTTGTGCACTGTAGCAGTCCACGTGCCATAGGCCTCACTTTGTTGTACTTGCATCCATTTTCCATTCAGAGAAAAAGAAAAGCAGTGTCACCTTTTAATTGGGTTTTATCCGAAAATGGTTTCCCAAGTATCTTGTGTTAATTTGTGGTTAGAGAGTTTTGCATGCATACACAATAAGCAATAATTAAAAATCCAAAGAAATAAACCCTCATTATGTAGATTTCGAACTTTAAGCATAATTTTATTAGATTTGTTATGACAAACTGTCTAATAGAATATCCAGGATAGTTTATAGATCACCAAATGTCCCATAGAGATTTAACCAACTAATCTTATCCCCTCGTGGTTTTCAACACGGGGCATTATTCCCCATTAAAACATTTTGCAACCCAACGTTACTTGCATTTGTACCAAAATGTAAAAATATAAACATCATCACACGATTAAAATCACTAATTGACAATAACGACAAAGAATCATGATCACATTGCTAAAACCAAGAAAAACTTGTATCTTACTATACATAAAAAAAGATGACATGGCATGCCACATTCCTTCCCATAATCAATTAGTAAGATGGCTCTAATGCCACTGTCCCAACTTATCCCATCTTAGAAATATGTCAGATTAACATTACGGAGGGAAATGCGAATATATTAATGATTATTTTTGAAATTTTATTTTTAAAAAATTAAAAAAATAGTTTTAGTTATCTAAAAATTTATCAATTATATTTTAAAAGTAATATTTTTATATTTTATATATAATATTTATTTATTGTTACTTTATCATCCATTTTTTAAATATTATTTATTAAGATATTGTTTGTTTGTTTCGAAACCCAAAGTAAAATAAATAAAAAAAATCTGCGGATGTCAAAGATGACCTTTGGCGGTCTCTTTCTAGACTGGGATATTGTATATATAGTTTGTGAAAGATCCATTTTGCTGTCTCATGGTATTCTCAACGGGACAAATATTTAAATATTGAATGTAGGGTGATTATTAATTTACCAATAAAGTTGTGCAGCCCCAAAGCAATTTTAATGCCCTATAGTGAGCATTAATTTCTTATTTCCAAAAAGATGAGCACAAATAGGTATCTCACCTTTCCATTAAATTTAAGTGCAACAAAAATTTAAAATACCAAATAAATGTGGGGAGTCCAATAGAAAGGCTTTATTGTCTCCTACATTGATTTTTGGGAATCTACCATCTATGCAAAGACAGGACATGAAATAAAAAATCTACCATCTATGCAAAGACAGGACATGAAATAAAAAAATTAAGTCCTAACTAAGATGTGGTCCACATAAAGGCTCTATTGTCTTTTACAAAGATTCTTGGATTCTAATGTTGTGATTAATAATTCAAATCATGTGTCCTCTAGAAAGATTCTTGCACTCTAATGTTTCGGTTAAAAATTCAAATCATACCTAAAACATTATAGGTATTTTTTTTAAATACTTTGAATTAAGTGAAAAAAACTATATTCATATTAAAAAAAAATCATATTCATGTTATAATCATTAAAGAAAAGGTTAGACATTTTATAAAGAAAAAACAATATTCATGTTATAATCATAAGAGAAAGGTTGGTTGGACATTATGATAGAGATAATTATTTTTTTTAAGAAATGGTCTAGTGTGTTTTTGTTTTTTTTAATAATTTTTTTTTTTTCCTTTTTAAATAATTATATAATTTTATTGTTTACGATGCATTCTAATCTAGTGAATATTTTCAAATCCTTGTATATTAAAAAATGTATCTCTAATGCTCAACTATCATTGTCAAAAGACTTCAAATCAAACAAAATAATTGCTAATACACACTACCACATTGAAATCAAACTTTGTAAGTAATCATTATAATTTTTTTAAATATAGGAAATCCTAAAAAAATCAATTTTTTCAATGCAATTAATATACTTAATTAATTTTATATTTTTCATATAGATTTATTTAAAAATATTATGTTAAAAATTTTTTAATTTAATACTTAATTATACCAGTATAAATCGTTCTTTAATTTAAATTAATAAAAAATATAAAACAAATCCAATTTCTTAAATATAGACATTTAAAATATTATTAACATACATTCCACTTAAAAATCTAAATCAATTTCAAAAATTCTTCCATAAATATGATAAATTATTAATTAAATTAATTATTATTAAAATATAGAAACAAAAAAAACAAAAAATATAATAAAATAATTATATACATTACCTACTATATATACTCTCAATACATTCTACATTAATTATAAAAAATTATTTTAAAAAATTTATGTTTATAATATTAAAAAACTTTTAAAAAACCCATAATTATATATAAAAAATTAATATATAAACAATGCATTTTTCATTGGGGCAAGAAATTGTTATGGTCTTGCATCTTCTATTGGGCAATGAAAGTGGCATTATCATGCTATTACAACTATAGGCCATTTCTATAATATTTCTAAATAATTTCATATTTTTTTCTTTTCCTTTATTTATGTTTGGTTATTTAAAAAAAAAAATTCATATTCTTCATTCTTATTTTATTTCTAGTTATTAGAATTTGTAAAATGGTTATCATTAAAAAACTAGCCCTCTTTTCCAGGTTTAGAAATTAGCCTTCTTTTCTTTTTAGTAAATATTGAAAACTAAACCTTGCAAGCTCTGACCACATGCGTACTATGAAATAGATGTTCTCATTCCTTCTACACTACTACAAATTCCAAATACGTCATTATCATTCAAATCCTTAATTCAAAATATTTAACAAAATACCTATAACTTTAAGAGATCTTTAATTCCATTGAACTTTGTGTCTCGAAAGAAA